>VMBQ01005019.1:0-45491 GCA_007657795.1 Dreissena rostriformis | reverse complement strand
CACAGGGCATTTACAATCAGCACACATCGTTCTGTGTGATATTGAACGGCGATTAAACGCAAATCCAATGGATACGCTTTTGAACACATGTACACGCTATTCGGTTGGTAACTGTTCATTGAATGCAAATCATGTGGCATTGTGCGTTCGATTTCTTAAATATGAAGCATTTTGAGTTCCACCTGCATTAGTACTTGAGATGAACCGTACCGGTATCGAAGCGGAATACAGTGAATTGAATCACTTTCAAATAGACTGGGACAGACATGTCAGCGTAGATGCTCATGTGTTCATGTACTATTTGCAGTATCTTACGTATGGAGGACTAGGTGACGGACACCAACAAGGAAGCGCTTTGGAGAGATTGTCAGCTTACATCACCAATCACATCTTAGAACTTTACCACCTGGATACTGCGTTAAATCTGCTGGGACACTGCCTTGAGATGACAGGTTTTTTGGATGATGCTGCCACCATATATTTGAAATCACGGGCACTAAAGCCTCGTAATAACGCTGCAAACTGGCATATAAGAAGAATACGCGGAAATACATGATACCCAATACATTTAAAGGTTAAAGTCCTAGTTTAAATGGATGAAGACTAAGAAAACTGAAGCCACAGTAGACTTTGAGTAGTTGACATGAACATTGAAGCAGGAGCATACTGCAGGAAGTATATAGAATGAGTGGCATACGTGCGTACATGTACATGTGCGTTGATGTATAAGTACGCATGTTTAATTACAAATATATCATGACTAATAAATGAACGTTATTTGATTGGTTAAGGGACAAGACGTCAAAAGTATATGATATACGATATGCACAAATAAGATGACAGTAAACAATTGCTGAAATAGTTTTATCAGAATCACATTAATGCTGTATATGTTTTCCGATGCTCAGTTACATATTTTCATGAATAACAAATCTGAAAAAACTCATTATCATGGAATTAAATTTAATTTGAATATTTATCTACTTGTTATATATAACACGATAGAATATTATTATATTATAATTGTGTTACCGTGAAACTGATTTTGATTAACATGTATTTTGAAAATAAAATATATTGAACTTTTTTTTAGAAAGATAGTTTGAAACTGTATATCTAAATTGACCAATATAAAGTATGAATACCAATTATCTTGCTATAGATGAGGCATTTGTTTCGGAAGAAATGCACGAGAATATCGACCATAGACGAGTTAACATACAACCATGGAGGTTTACACCATCAATACATAAAAGACACACTGGGAATATCCTTTGATGAGTACAAACAGTAACATACAGCTGGATTCTTATACTAAGTCATCATTTTATATAAGTATTTTATGCGCGCTTTGTGAAAAATCAAAACATATATGTATAATAATACTCAGTCATGCTTGACTACAAATAGCTAAGAATATAATACTGTGATACCTTGATTAATAATATCAATTATATGGTGCAAATAAATTTAAATAGTTAGTCTATACGCAATAAATTGCCAATAATGTATACTCCTTGGTCAATATGGAGGGTTACTGCCAACTTCCGGTCATTCCTAGGACTGGCCGCGACATGTCTTAAAATAAATGTTGAGCAATCACTTTACGAAAGAATACGAAAACTAACGAACCCTATTCTGAAAAAAAAGTCGTTATATAAATAGTTCCGTAATCCAATAAATTATTGTCTTTTTATAACCAAATAGTGTCGTCAGCTTGGTGTATATATAACTATCATTTTCTGTATTTAAACTGTTCAAAACACGTTTTAAGTCTAACAATTCAGATTTTTCAAGAACTTGCCCCTTTAGGGTTGTTTAAAGTGACATAGTGCCTTTAAGATAGACTTTTTACCATTCCTAATAGTTTATGCAAGGTTTAAACACTTATCAAATGTATAGATACTGTTTCACTTGTTAACCTGCACATTAATGCTTATTGATATTGTTATCTGGTTCGTAATAAAGATAAAAGCTGTAAAGTATTTAAAGTAAAATATTGAATTTACTATCAATCAGGTGCATCTCTGAGGTGGAGTGAGCAAGAAAATTGACTATTCATGTACACACAATACCTTTATAACAGTGAAAATAGATTAACGCATATTAAAACATTTATTTAAAACTATTGACCATTCATGCTAATACTGTCTCCGTCTAACACGACAAAATCACACTTATATTCGAATGATATATAGCGTAATATCTACAATATTAAAACAGGCCACACAGGAAATATTACATCACAGAATCGGTGATATAACAATACAGTATGCAATCGTATTAACAGCACGTTAGAGACTTATAGTATATGGATTATAATCAAATGTCAACTAAATTATAAATAACATCACATTAACAGGCATGGTATACAATTTTTTATTTTAAGACAAAACTTATACTTCATAAATTCTATGGGGTACAATTAATTATTAAATAAATAACAAATACAATCATATTAGCAGGCGTAACAGACATTTTATAATTGTACGAAAGCTTCTCCTTATCATATATTGTATACTTATATACTTGCATTTATATTATTACTAAGAACCATGTTTAAAAATATCATTACCTCGTGAAAAAGCCATAGAATATAACGCAAATCTTTGAAAACGCCCCTACCGTAAATTCGGCTATTTTTGTATTCATAATGTCTAGTAGATGGGTAATCATTCAAAACGTGTACAATTTATTTAAATCTGATATTCGTGGGATACGTGTGTGTCCGCGAAAGTATTCGTTTAATTTAAAAAAGAAACATTAAGTTTGAAAAAAACAAACAATTGTCATTTAATAAAGTGATTTTTTTCGCCGTTAAATACGAATATGGATTGCACACTGAGAAATGCGGATTTTTAAATCTGATTGCTTGTATTTTATATTGATCATTTGAATGGCATATGCTAATAGGCGAAACATAAAACACATGTACGCTTTGTCCGAGCTAAACTCCAGTGTGTCACCTCTGTGCATGCGTGCGATACAAAGATACGTCGAATATACTGCGCCGAAGTAGCCAATTGCACAATTTAACATGGGGATTGATGTTAATATACAACTTATTCACATTTACATATATTTTCTGAGTTAAACGCGACGCAGGTCCAAAATGATATACTGTTGCAAAGATACGAAACAGCTGTACACGATCACAAGTTGTCACTGAATGCTGTAGTAGTGACCGATACTCACTCAACTGTGACAAGTGGTCATTTAGAGTTCAATAGATAACCATGCGTATGAGAGTGGTTGTCAGTTTTACTCGCAAAAGTAATGACCGTCCGCATATTAAATAAATTATGAGAATTATGCATATATATTTCATCCAATTCTCTTTCGCCATTCGTACCACGTGACCGTCAAATATGTTACCGTATTGGTCGCGCGTACGTATAATTATACCAGTACTCCGTTGTGGTAGTTAACTGATTTTTTTAAAATATACTCCGAATGTATCGTTTAATTGTTTTGACCGTTTGTATGTTACCTATATAATATTATGCTGGAACGGTTTTCTGAGAACTTGTATCACTCGAGTTGGTGATGTAAAATCATATTTCAAGAGAGATACAATAAGCACCGAACTAGGGTATTATTTCGTGTATTATATAACTTAACCGAAATATTTTCTTTCAAACCAAAATACAGCATTAACTTTGTAATGTCAAGTAAACTTATTTTCCGCAGGAGCGGTANGAATATGGTAAAATATTGGACGGTCACTTGGTACGAATGGCGAACACTGATTGGATGATATACATTGTATATATATATGATAATGACCACTTGTCACAGCTAAGTGACTATAGTTCAGTAAGTAGCATTTAGTGACAACTTGTGGTCGTGCACAGGTGTTTTATATCATAAGATCGCCATAAACAATGACACCAATTGACAACTTCCTTATGACGAAGTAGTACGGTCAAGAATATTTACGTTTTTATTTGCATACGAAGCGAAATGAAAATAGGGTAACAGTATTACCCTTCAAACAACGCGGATAAGCACACATAATTGTGGCGTGTTCTGAGAAAACTGGCAAAATGCTTGTGCGTGAATTGTCATCCCAGATTAGCATGTGCAGTCCGCACAGGCTAATACGACAATTTACGCTTTTATGTAATTGTTCGTATTTATGATGTCTCTTCTTAGCGAAAATCCAGTTTAGGCGGAAAGTGTCATCCCGGATAAGCCTGTGCGGACTGCACAGGCTAATCTGGGATGACACTTAACGCACATGCATTTTTCCCAGTTTTCTCAGAACACGCACACATAATTGTTGATAACACGTGTGAACATCATGCGTTGAGTCGATTATGCAAATAAAAATGTAAATATTCTTGACCGTACTTCTTCTTCATACACAAGTTGTCACACGTTGTCATTGTCTATGGCGTTCGACGAAAATGAACCAAAACTGCAACAAGGTCCTTGCATCATCGAAACGAAGTCTGGTGTGCCCTTTATATTGTTATTCATTCAAATTAGGCGTAGTTTGACCGAAAATTCGTTTACCGATAAAATGCACAAAAATGCTATTCAATTCGTAAATGCCATGCACTGCTGGTGAACATTCATGCCCCGCCCCCAATAAAAAAAACTGGATGAACATGCAAGTAAGCCATGCAGATCAAAAAAAAGCAATGAACTTGGCAATATACTTGATACAATTAACACATTTATGTTTGCTGTTGAACGATTCTTCTTTGGGCGTACATACAACATCTGTCAACTCAAATTTACCATCTATTCTGTAATGTTCATACTTGAACACACGTACGTTACATTCATAATTAATTTTATCCTACAGCTAAATTATTTTAAAGAACATAATAGGACCCATACAGAAAAGATAAGTTTTATTCCACACCTATGTTTATCCCACACCTAGTCATGTGTGGAGGAAGGTCATATTACTCAGAATCAACTATAAAGTATTCATGTTTAGTAAAATTGAATCAGATTCAACAAAACAAACAATTTGATACCAAGATGTAATATATTTTAAACACAAAATGCAAAACAAACAGCAAAAACACGTTTTTTTACAAATATAAAGCGCGCGTGCTCATGATGTCATTATTAACACGTCAAACGACAAAAGTCGTATTCTTTCCCGGTAAAACTGTGGCTTTTCAGCGATTTTTTCATTATTTCTTTAAAATCAAGGACTTAGAGGTATGATGAACTGAACAAACAGGTTACGTTTGTTTTGTTTTTTTAATTATTTTGTAGGATAAATAGAATACTATGTAAGTGTCATTGTGTACTTAAATTTATCCCACTCGTCTCAGAAAGGCTTACAAGGCTCGGCAAGCCTCGCCATGTAAACCTTTCTTCACTCGTGGGATAAATTTAAGTACACAATCACACTAACATAGTATTCTCTATGATTGTCATACTTTAGAACTTTATAACTTAGATTCAGAAAACTCGACAAATGTTGTCCGCTTCATTTTGGTATCAGAACATTAGAAATTGTGTGACTCATTTAATTGTGTTTTGTGATATGAGTTCATTCTTTTGTATGAAACTTTTTATGTAGCACATGCGCGAACAAAGATGAGCCATTTAAAGTCTCATTACTACTCAAAATTCAACGGAAATTTCGTAAAGTATTTCGTAAAATAAAGTTACCCAATAAAAAATCAATGTTCCATATAGCAAAAGCCAAAATTTCAAGGCAAGATGTGGTCTGGTAACAAAGATATTTGTAGATATAAAATGCACGTTTTTATTTTTTTGTGACACAATGAATTCCATTTTAATTTCCCGCACTGCTATCTATTCATACGACACAAGAACGCTAACATGGTACCATTTTATTGTTCCTTTTGTAGTATGAATAGATATATTTTCGGAAAATTAGAATGGAATTAATTGTGTCACACAACAAAATAAAAATTTTATATCTACAAACATTTTTGTTACCAGACCACTTCTGGCGTTGAAATTTTGGCAATTGCTAAATGCAACGCTGATTTTTAATTTTTTAACTTTATTTTACGAAATATTGTACGAAAGTTTCGTTGATTTTGAGTAGTAATGGGTCTTTAATAATTGTGTTCAACTAGTGACTTCGTAAACCACCGGCAATAGATAAAACAAAGTACAACTTAACTACAGTTAACCAGAATCGTTACTCATTTGTGTCGTGTTCTGAGAAAACTGGGCATAATTCTTGTGCGTACATTGTCATCCCAGATTAGCCTGTGCAGTCCACACAGGCTAATCAGGGACGACAATTTCCGCTTTTATGGAATTTTTCGTTTAAATAATGTCTGTTCTTAGCGAAAATCCAGTATAGGCGGAATCTGTCGTCCCGGATTAGCCTGTGCGGACTGCACAGGCTAATCTGGGACGACACTTTACGCACATGCATTATGCCCAGTTTTCTCAGAACACGACTCATTTGTCTATGAATCAGGTACGTGACTTACCACACCGTATGTGCAAGGAATGTTCACTTTTATGTAGCTCTTTTTACCATCGCATAGTGATAATTTGCAATAAATACGTACTATTTTATTAGATCATGAATAAAACAAACTGACTCACAACTTTTACTTAAAATAATATGTACTCATGGTCGGTCAATTTACTGCTTACGAATTGCACTACCTTGGAATAGAAAAAAACAACAACATATAAGTACTTTTGGAAATAGTTTTACATGTATCATTATACATTATATAAAATGACATAACAAATGCAAATACTTATTTCATGAAAAAATACAAATAAACCCAATGCTTCAAACTACTAAATACAGTTTAAAAATATGTTTCTTATTAATTTGTGTTTATCTAAACGGTATATTATGACTGTGTTAACGAAACAACTAATATGTGTTAAATTGTGTTAATTTTTATATAACTGCTTATTGGATGCAAGGTATTTTGATACTTTTTACAAAACTATGTGACGTGTAAGTTATTGGTTACTTCCCAAAAATAAAGGACTACTGGAGGTCAACAAGACAATTTTCTTCTGATAATATCTATCTTAAATATGATGTCTATTTTGAGCTGTTTTTGTTTGATTCGTTTCATCTCTATGCTTTCTCATACGTTGTGTATAAACTATATATTTTTCACAAAGACAATAAGCACAGAATAATGTAAATACTTGTTGCAATTATTAAGCTACGTTTTGACATTATGTGATCACTATGTATTAACCTCATCCATGTGACATTGTCACGAACACATTTTGTATTTCGTTCCATTTGTTAAATTAATATTTCTTTGAAATGATGTTTGTTTTGTATTTAATGGAAACCGCATGCTGTTTTTGCATATGTATGTTTATGACGATGAGCTGTATATATGCATAAGTCGAGATAAACTATTCGGATTCTAATTCTGGTTTATCTAGAAGCAATTACTTTTAGCAAGGCATTTTTTAACATCCTTCACACATAACGAACATTGGTGTTCGAACTTGTGCATAACAATCAGTGCGAATAATTATCAAACAGCCTGGTCTATCACAGAGGTGACGGAAAATAATTTGGGGCGCTTAAACTGCCAGGGTAACACTTAACCCATCAGTTTTCAGCGGCCATCAACGAATATATAATAGAAATTAATGACCGTGCGGGCAGCACGTGTTTGTAATTAAACGTCGTCCCTTTGTCAACTAGCCGTACAATATTCGTGATTTCTCATGATATGTTACGGCTTTTTTCATTAGTCCAAAAAGAAATAGGACATACCACGTGACCAATCTTAAGAACGACGAATTTCGGCTATAATATAAGGGCGCGTTTAATTGGTGGACTGGACAATAATAATTCGGTCACCGCGCTTAAAACAAAGTATTTGCTGTTGTTGGAAGGCTGGTTGGTTGCCATTTCAGTTTCAGAAAAAAATATATTTCAGTGCATTTTCGTGGACTTCAAGTAGCGACTGAAATAAAGATGGCGACTTTTGGAAATAACATCAATATTCTTCTAACTTTTCTAGGTAAATGTTTGCATTATTATTTTGTTTATATATATATATATATATTAAATAAAACAGATTCAATTTAATTTTCAATAAACCTGAGACGATGTTTAATAAATACACTTCAGTCGATATTTAATGAAATAATGCGATAACGAAAAAATCTGCTTTTGACTTTACAGAGAGAATCCTTGTGTGATGACTTTGCTTGCAAAGCAAACCGCGTATACCTTATATTATCTTCAAATATATGTTTATGATGCATTCAATGTATGTGGTAATAATGCCAATGTTTTTTATGCGTTTTTTGTAGCTTATACATGTATGTTCATTCACGCTCAGTGCATTAGTAAGAACATAGAGAATAACAGATTACTGCCCTATCGTTGTGTAATATATCAGGCGATGCTTAGAATAAAAGAACAGCGATACTTGCCGAGCCGTTATTTTTAGTAGTTCCGAGCCTGGTTAGTTACACATTAAAGGGCAGTAACTTTTCTTTCCTGTTTATCATACATTTACGTCCCCATTAAAAAAAATATATATATATATATAATCGCTTCGACGCTGCAGTTTTAGCGGTACCTTTTATGCTGTTTTAAGTTTTACGTGTTATTTATGACGTCATGAACACTTGCGTTTAATATTTGTAAAATAATATTTTGCTGTTTTTGCCGCTATTTGTGTCTCAACTTTATTTCATCCTGGTATCATTTTTTTTTTTTTAAATGTGGTTCGATTTTACCAAAACTAATGAAGCTATAGAAGATTCCGAGTAATATTTTCTATCTCCAAACATTGGTTGATATAACAGTTTCCTGTTGACGTGATATATAAAGTATATCAGGCAGCGGTATATCAGTCAGATATCAATGTAGTGGTATGATAAAACTGAATATTAATATATTTACACCGTTAAGTACGGTGAAGCATATTTATTTGATCCTGTAAAACAAAATGCGTGGTACCATACATTACATTTATATTTTTACATTTGCGAGTGTTTAGATACGCCAACGAGTCTATGGATTTAATATACTTTATATATTTATTACATCACACATAAATCCTTATTTAATCTTTTTGAGACCCGGTAGTGGCAGAAACGTCCTATAACATATATTTTATTTTCTTACGAATAAGTACAAAACATACAATAGTTATTGAGAAGTAATTTTCTATCTTTACTGCGTTGGCATCAGTCTGTATGCACTAATTAAAATAATTATTGTTTTAAATTGTTGGGAACCTTTTTTTTTGGAAATAACACTTTTGTATATACTGACGCTGGACATTTGTTTTTTTTTTAATTTAATATGCCTTATTCACGACGATCTTCATATGCCTAAGTTTAAGTGAACACATTTTCTGTTTATAAAACGTATGTGATAATTTTGATGCATGCACTTGTTTTTTAACTAAACAAAATTAGTACATGTTTGTTAATTCGTGTAGGTAATTTTGATAAATATATGTAATAGTTAATTATGTGTATAACGTTTTTATTAACGTAGTCAACGGCAATAAAGCAGGCAATAAAGCAGAATAATAGGTTATTCACCAAACAACCATATGAACCAATCAAACTATGCTTATTATCATAAAGACAATTGAATGCGCAAATTGGTGTACCGGTCTGTCATGTGATCAGAAATGCAGTTGTAGATACACAAACGCAGGCCAGTATCATACGCAGTAAAAGTATATAACTACATGAGGTAAAAAAGATGAAAGTTCGAATTCATTTGCGATATATGTTACGTTAATGTATTATTACGATGTAATTGACGATTGTTTTATGACATATTTTATTGCCAACGTTGACAAAACAAACGCGGTCATCACTACGGGTTACGCATCACTAGAAAACCACATAATAAGCAATTCCCTTTACGGTACAGAAGTGGCATTGCCCATTGTTTTACGAATTTCGCTATTGTCCATTGTCATAAATGTCAAAAATGGTCAGAATAAATAAATATATTGCTCAATTCCCGTCAGTGGTGTGAACACGTATTTGTATGATAGAAATAAGGTTGCAATACATTTGGGCCTCGCTCTGTGAAAAGGGGGTTTAATGCATGTGCGTAAAGTGTCGTCCCGGATTAGCCTGTGCAGTCCGTGTACTAACGTCCCTGAATGCATCTGCACACTGTATTTATCTTATCTTTTTTTTTAATAAGAAAACAAAATCATGGAAGTGAATCTATATGAATAAAACATTTAAATGATTAAGTTGCATAACATGTGTGATCATTTTACCTTTAAAGTTTAAATACGTATTTTTGTTATTAAGAAATGACTTTAAGCAAAACTTTATTTTATGATTTAATTATCGACTTTTATGATTTCAATGAAATGAGGAAAACAGGAAAAAATACATAATATGATAATGTGGGAGTTTTCGAAGTGAGGTGGAAGTTCTGTATCAAAGGTTTTTTATTCTTCTTTTGTCAGATTTTCCCCGAAAATGTCGGTAGGAGGAGGAAATACATTTGTTAATTAAGTATGTAGTCAAACTGCAATAATACTTAATAATAAATAACGTAATGTATTAAATCAGGCAACAATGCGTTGTTCTATATACAATGATACCACTGCTAAAAGTATCAATACATTTACCTCCATGTATTGAATCATCGTTTTACTTTGATATTTGAATCAATGTTTTTTTTATACTATAAGTATTTAAAATGTTTAACATAAATGCATTTATGAATGGAGAACTTTCGCTTTTTTCAGTTGAAAAGTCGTCGGACCTCAGACAGGAACATTTGTTATGATGCTACCAAGTTTAGTCTATGTTATGAGCCTTGCTCTTGGGAAACGGGGCTTCATGAATGTGCGTAAAGTATCGCCCCAGATTAGCCTGCGCAATCCGCACAGGCTAATCAGGGACGACACTTTCCGCTTTTATGGAATTTTTCGTTTGAAGGATGTCTCTTCTAACAAAAAATCCAGGATAGGCGGAAAGTGTCGTCACTGATTAGCCTGTGTGGACTTTTTTCCTAGAGTCCCGTTTTTCCAGAGCGAGGCTCATTTGAGTAAACAAGACGAACATTCGAATTTATGATTGACACGACATCATTTCATAGCTGAACCTCAACATTAATGTTTTAATGTATCGTTACCACCTGATTTATAGTTTTTTTTTATTCAAACCATAAAAAAATATCAACAACAATGCTAACCATTATTCCGTTAATTCATTAGAGTAAATATCAAATGACAGTAATATCTTTTTGAAAATAAACATTAAAAGTGATGGATAATAAAACTATAGTACATTTTATTAAAACAATACATTTCTGATCGATTTGTCATCGTCATAATTAGAGCAAACACAACAACGAGTGTATATTCTATCAAGTTTCCACGATATCGTCGCTATTTATTTTATTGACCATTAAAAACAAATGATATTGGCCCTTAACAAGGCGCATGATTGAACTTCCCATAAACCGCATAGACAATGTGACTAGGTTTCTTGGCCTCTTGTAGCGAGCTCATGCGCACATGAACATCACAATCGTTTACTCTTATGATCATAAACGATGACTCGCCAAATTAATCATAACTGACTTGTATGATCAATCGTTCGACTTTATCGTGAATATTAATTCAATATGTCATATGTACACACGAATGGCTGGAAGATAATTGAGTTAATGCGATGAGTTAATAAGTAATTATGTGTAACTATTTTGGCTTTCAAAATATTGCAATAACTGATTATATATTCAAAACAAAATGGCACGTGTGTACTCAAATGCACTCCAAATGTTATAGTTAACAGAAATTAAAACATTGTTGGGGGCGTTACGGGTAAACAGTATCCACTGCATTTATAATAAAAAAAAATCCAAACATCTGGAAATATTTATAGTTTAAGACTTGTTTCTTAGTTTTTGCAAATCAGTGCAACATTCTTCATTTGCCTTTTTACTTGCTTTGCAACAAAACAATATTAATGAGAATATAAAATAACTAATAAAATCATTGTACACCGTACATGCGAATCGATACATGCATTTACTATAGGACATTTAATTTATAGAACTCGAATTTATTAATTAGGAAAACGAGTATACCTCTTGCAACTCATTTTCATTTTTTGGTGGTAATATTTCAGGTTCCAATTTTTGTATTTGTGTCTTTTTTTAATACGTTTTTATTTCTGTTTCAGTTATTTACACAGCACAAGCAACTTACGGTGAGTGTTTGTTTGTATGTTGTAATTCAGAAATACCGGAAATTCAGTACCGTACTACTATTTTGAGCCATGCGTTCTGTTCTGTTCGTAATTTGATCTCATAGTATTGAACTAATGACAACACCATTTAATGCACGACCACCAATATATAACGTAAATTCTATTTTGTACCCGGTTATATAAGTATCAGAGGGGGTAATCCCCTGATAGTCAAGATGGCGACGTCAATGCCGAGACAGGTGTTTTCCGCCGTTGTATACCCTTTATTATTTTTGTTTAATTTTTGAATGACGCTCACTTTCCATCCATATCAGTAAGGAAGTGATTAGCATTTATTTCGTATTAAAATTCGCTTTATATCTCGACTTAACTCGTTGCGAATTGTCTTAGTGGAGCTGTAATTAGATCATCCCGCTAAGAAATTTCGCAGCGAGTAAAGTCGAGATATAGAAGGAATATGATAATTGCTGTAAGTTATGACCATCAGAGCCTGCCTTTATTAAGGATTAACGCTATGAACATACTAAAACAACGGAATGAAATGCAAACATGCTCCAGTCGTAACTAACTGAATTTACAAATCATAGAAAGCTACTTAATATTTTAACACACGATGAATTACAGTGTATGTTCGCTACTCCGCCGCCATAACTTGTGTTATACTGACTCGAACGGATAATTGTCAAGTGACTCGATTATTAGATTGAATACCTAAAAGAGCCTAATTTCCAATTGTTTACACATCATGATTGTCTTTCAATGTTTTACTTGCGCACGTTTTTTTTCATATGAAAAATGTACCTTTAACCATATAAAATAGAGCTTTACAAAATCACGTTATCGTCACTAACATGTAATGCAAATAACAAAAAGGATAAGAGAGTTATAATGTTGCCTAAGTCCTACCCTTTTCAAAATAGATGTATTTCTATGTATATTTTGTATTTGTGTACACTGTACCTGTTATTATTTCGGAAATAAAATATGTTTCAAGTAATATCTTTATGTGTTACAGTAAATCACCGTGGTTACGGAGGCAACGGAAAAGGTATGCTAAATTAAAACAACACCATTCTAATGTAAACATATATTTACTTTGGTGAATGAACAATAGCGTTACTTGTAGTGCAAACAGCGTACATAACAAAACATAACTGGTATTCCTCTTACATAAATGTCATGTTTCTTTTTAATAATATCACACACACGACATGGTTTGGTAACTTATATTAATCAATTAGTTTGTATTACAAACAAAACACAATTATTACACACATAAGAAGACAACAGAAGCATCCTGATATTCTATCGAAATTCATAAGATGGTAATCCATAAGGCAATCAACGCTACACGCAAATGTTCTCATTGTAATTTATAATTTGACAGAAGGCAACATAATTGTTTTCGCATGTGTATTCATAGGGTAAAACACATCAATGACATAAAAAAAATCGCAAATTTCCCAATGCTTATTCACAATAACCTTTTTTCCCCTAATTTAATCCTTTGGTTAAATTAACCATCGTTTAAGTTTCGAGTCAATTTTCTTGTTTGTTAATGAAATAACCATCGCTTTTAATCCGTTAATCTTTATAAATAAATGATACTTTATACTGATATTGGAAAGTAAGGATTTTATCCTGGATTTTCAAATCTGTGTATGTATGAAAATTGACCAGTGTAATCATAAACCAATAGTTTACTCTTTTAGCAACATGGCACTTTTTATATGTTAATTCACACCAGTGTACGGAGGTCAGGGCGGATATGGGGGCGGAGGAGACGCGATGGCGAAACACTATATGAATAAACTAGGACACGGCGGTCACGGCGGTCACGGCGGTCACGGCGGTCACGGCGGTGTTCAAGGTAACAAAGGTCTCAACTGAGTTTCTTAAAGCCTGCTTTAAGGAATGCCTTGTCTATGTTTGTATATTCTACTGTGTGTATTTATTGATAGGCCATAACATATCTTATCTTTTTCTCTCAGCTGAATTGTTAATTGCTTACACAGCCGTTTTATCTGCATTTGTGAACTGATGACCGTCATAATAGATATTGTTCTTGGTAATGTTATCCGGTGGTAAAAGTTTGAACGAGTTTGATACATAACACGATTTTTAAATGTAGTATGCAGTACCATATAACTGATAATTTAAAAAAAATATGATATAAATAAAAAAAAACTTAAAAAAAAAGGAACACATTAAGAGCGACACACACAGCATATATTCTTTGTCGTTTGCAGTGAAGACGATAGTGAAGCATGTACCAGTAATCAAGGAAGGTGGGTTTATATTTTGTTTTAAATAAATGTCCATCTTAACAAGTATTCACGTTCACATGCCCTACTTCAAATGCACAACTGCCCTTCATAAAATATACACGTGTACAACTTCCCTACTTAGGGTGTAGGTTTGAACGTTTGAAGAATTCCCATTGATAATTAATATTTAGGCGGTTTTGTTTGTTATGTTTACAGTACCTGTGCCTGTGTATACGCCTGTGAAAGTCTTTCAGAAAGGTAATAGTCATACTAGTCTGATTTTTTTTAAATTCAAGTGCATATTAACTTAATACTTATACCAGTAATGTAGCAAAAACGGTCTGATTATTTAACTATCTGTTTTAACTTTGGTGATTAGTTATCGTTTTCATTTCTATATTCTTGTGTTATATATGTTCAATAACAAGTTTTGTCCGGCGTGTAATCTCTATTTTTCAGATTTTATAAAGATCAAACTTGTTCACGTCTAGTACCAGAGATAACCCTATCTATTGTTAAAGCCACACACCTTGAAATGAAGTACATGTTAATCAATACATATAGATGCCTTTTAAAAGTGTGAAAATTTTTCATTAAATCTATAGCCTTGTTAGCAAGTAATTTATTATTTTTCAACCGGGAATTATCGCTTTAAAACCGAAAGTAGGATTTCAAAATTATACGTCCATTTCGACAAACGCGATTATTTTAAAGTTTTAAAGCGCAAAAATACGGATTTCTACCTTGTAACCACCAGATATATGTTAATTGGCATAGATAAAATTAAATCTATAGCCTAGTTTGCAAGTACTTTATAATTTTTTTTTCAAACGTTACCGCTTTTAAACCCGAAAGTAGTATTTCTAGACGTAAACGTCCATTTCGACAAGCGCGAATATTTTTAAGTTTTAAAGCGCAAAAAGGCGGATTTCTACCTTGTTACCACCAGATATATTCTAATTGGCATATATAAAATATGTTTCTTATTTATTCTTAAATTTACTATGCCAAATAAGGTGTGTGGCTTTAACAATATCCCGTTTAGTACCACACCATACACTATCTATTGTTAACAATATCCCGTTTAGTACCACACATAACACCATCTGTGGTTAACAATATCCCGTTTAGTTCCACACATTACACTATATATATTTAACAATATCCCGTTTGTATCACACATATACTATCTATTGTTAACAATATCCCGTTTAGTACCACACATTACACAATATATTTTTTACAATATCCCGTTTAGTACCATAAATTACACTATCGTTTGTAATCAATATCCTGTTTTCACTGTCATATTTACTTCTTAACCCATTTATGCCTAGCGTCTAGAAAAAAAAGGCCTTTGCAAACAGCGTAGACCCAGATGAGACACCGCATGATGCGGCGTCTCATCCGGCTCTGCGCTATTTGCTTAAAGGAATTTCTGTAAGAAATATTCTAAATATATAAATAAATATACTAGACATCCCTAATTTTGGAAATAAATTGATCCAATGTAGAAGCATGGGAGAGTCCACTAGGCATAAATGGGTTATGCTTTGTAATAATAAAACATCCATATTTTTTAATTACATCGTCAGTATTGTCATTTATATAACTTGGCAATATTGTCATATTTACATCGTCAGTTTCATCATTCGCATTAAATCAGTATTAACTTATTTATATCTTTATTTGTCAGTCCCGGTTCCAGTTCCCGTATACAAACCAGCTCCTCAACATAATCAACACGCAAGTAAGAACACTGCAAACAAGTTGATATAAAAATGTTTTATCGAGTACATTTTTCTTTTATTGTGAATTATTGTTTTACAATACAAACCCAATTCATGCATGTTAAATTTACGCTATTACGTGGATATATCCATCCAAGATTTTTTAATAACGGATTGTTTTTGTTATGCATGCAGTTAAACATGTTCTCGTGCCTATGCCAGTGCCGATCAAGAAGCCGGTGGTGTTTCAAGGTCCCGGCCTAGGTGGTCAACGTCGAGGCCATGGCGTACCGCGCGGGGGAATGGGCGGAGGTATGGGCGGAATGGGCCAAGGAATAGGAGGACCTGGTTCCGGTTTTTTGTCTCCCAACAGCATCGAGACTGCCCCCTTTCCTGCTCAGACACAGTCCAGACCAGGTTGGCATATGAATATAAATGTTTCAATCGCAACAATATTTAAAAAAAAAAATACAACATAAATAAGAAAGAATACGGCAATACTAGAAACTATTGTTGTCGTATATATTTATTCCAAATTCTTGTTTTACTCCTATCAGTACGCTTTGATAATTCCACGACGGTTTCAGTTGTCCGCTCTGCCTCTCCGAGACGGAATATTGACATCAGCTCAACTATCGACTTCGGTTTGGGCAATAACGGCAATAACGGGATGAACGGCTTGAACGGTTTGAGCCCTGACCTTGGCCTTGGCCTTGGCTTTGACCTTGGAATGAACGGCAACAACGGCAATAATGGCAATAATGGCTTAAACGGTAACTCACATTCCTGTACATATTTGAACTTCACATATTGTTGCGTACATAGGTCATACACAGTGGAGGATCGTAAACCTATGATGCAGCTTTCTGTGTAAGGACACTTAAATAAAAAGTCATAAACAGTGGAGGATCGTAAACCTTTGATGCAGCTTTCTGTGTAAGGACACTTAAATAAAAACAAAAACAGGTGACCACGACCCTTTTGAATGTAAACTGGGAAACAAATCGACATATATAGCCATAAGATTTCGTTTCAAGTGTCGATACAAAGACAACTGCAAGTAAGTGTATGTGTTCTTTATTTCAGCAAAAAGTAGTCCGATTACAAATGAGATTATGATGACCAGGCACAGATCACAAAAAACATTTTGAACATTGAAGAGCTTTTACTTGATCCATTTATAAATATCACCATACCAACTAATATCTCCATACATAGTCACATAATGTTAATGATTTGTGTTCATGTGTAATGTTTTTTGTTTTTGTTAAAACCGCTATTAAATGATAGTTTAAAAATTTTGCAAATTTATGGTCATAAGCAAACTCAGCCACTGTTGTGAAAAGTTTGTAAATACAATGAAGCCTTAAAATACGAATTGCATATCCTGAAGTTTATTTTATACATTTTTATTATAGGTATGAATGGTCTGGGCATGGATTTAGCAGGTCTCAGTGCTGGATTAGGTATGGATACCGGATTGGGTTTGAACGTGCTTGGCATGGACTTGGGACTTGGAATGAATGGTGTTGGCGCAGGCATGGATCTTGGACTTGGCGGCGGTCTAGGGATGGATTTTGGAATGGGCGGTAGCCAAGGAATGGGCGGAAGTCTAGGGATGGACTTTGGGCTCGGAGGGGGTCAAGGAACAGGTGGAGCCATGGACCCTGGACTGGGCGTTGGTCAAGGAACTGAAGGAGGATTTGGCGTAAGCCAAGGCACTGGAGGAGGTTTTGGAGTTGGCCAAGGAACTGGAGGAGGTTTTGGAGTTGGCCAAGGAACTGGAGGAGGTTTTGGCGGTGGCCAAGCAACTGGAGGAGGTTTTGGACTTGGAAGTGGACTTGCAGGTAATCTTCAAAATTATGTCTATGGATTGGCAGAGACTAAAGTAATTTTAGTGCAAGATAACGCTTACGTAATACGTTTCCTGAGAAATGGGATTTGTTTGGACTATATTTAAGTAAAAGTTGAGTAGGACGTTTGTTCACACCGTACACTGAGAGTGCGTTTGTTTTGTTGTTGTTTGTGTGTTGTTGTTTTGTTTTAACAATTGATATGATTTATATATGTAGTTGTTGCAATGCATATTGCGATTATTCAAAGAGAATATGATCATGAAATTTAGTTTTTAAAGAAACCAATGTTAAGTTTGAATCGATTGCTAAGGCAATTGCCATTTTGATGTTCGTTTATATGTTCTTGTCACAAGGATTGTTGAACCTAGAGCTGTTTTGTTTATGTTTAAGGTAGCCTCCAAGGTCCTCAGACTGAGACGATTGTGTGTAAGTAATACGTGACATACCCTAAGTTTATTTACAATGTTTAACCCATTTATGCCGAGTGTACTCTCCCATCCTTTTACATTGGATCAATTCATATCCAAAATAATGGATGTCTAGTATATTTATTTATATATTTAGAATATTTCTTACAGAAATTCCTTTAAGCAAACAGCGCAGACCCTGATGAGACGCCGCATCATGCGGCGTCTCATCTGGGTCGACGCTGTTTGCCAAGGCCTGTTTTCTAGACGCTAGGCATAAATGGGTTAAGTTTAGTTTAAATAGATTTTAACGTATTGGGTTGAGATTTTTTTTAAAGATTGCTAAGTGAGTTTTTAAGTTTAGGTTAATTTATTTGATGTGTCCCAATTGCGTGTTGATTTAAAAAAACATGGCTAAATGAGTAAATTTGTCGAGAAAGGTGTTTGGCATCATTTGAGAAGAATCTGAATTATTTTCAATAACTTGATTTCCAGACGACAACTGCTTATTTAGTTTTGGACCATTTAATGACCACTGTTAAACAAATTTGGAAGGCATGTTTGTATCGTAGGACATGGAAATATGAATCGTCTGCTATGGGACTTTGTAACGTCATCAATGGGAATTGGTTCATATTTTTAATAGCCTTTTATGTAGCATTTGTTTGCAATTTTGTAATAATCATTTAACATTGTATCTCTCAGAGTATTGATAGTAATTAATATAACAACGACATTCAATCATTTACTTCCACTGAAATAATCCTTGTGCAATCCGTGTATTTACGTTCTATATAGTTTCGATATGTATCATTACATATGTCTGCTTTCTCTCTGTTTCAGCAAGCAATATCCAAATTAGTAAGTAGACAATACACGCCGAACAGGCATATTTTAGAGTTACATAAATTAAGTAAACAAATTGTTAATATGTCTGTATCTTATAGAGCACAGTGTGCATTAGAGAAATATATACATATTTATAACGATTTTATATTACTGAACATAGATCGAGATTAAAACGCACTTTGTAATTAAATGATATCTTTTATCTTAGCACTTATTTACATTTTTATAGCATTAGTTTTTACATTACAACTATGATGGTTCTTTAAGTTTGTTTTATACACACGTTTTTTTTATAACTATATTAACGATTATGCTTGTTAATCGTTAACCGTAATAATAAGTATGCATATATCTTTAATCTAAGAAGTTTGAATGATTGTATTGATTTGTAAACTATATAAACATGTTACTTGAAACGGTTACAATCTTAATAATGGTTAAGCAAACCTAAGTTAAGATACTATGCGAACTTCGAGCTATTGCATTCGCAAGACTTAAATTTATGTTTTGAAGCATTGGAAATGTTAACACTTCTCAGTTTGAAATTCGCAGAATAACAAAGTATTTAACAGATGTTTAGAAAATATGTTAGACGTTGTTTCATATACACATGACTATTTAACCAATTTATGCCTAGCGTCTATGAAAAAGGCCTTGGCAAACAGCGTAGACCCAGATAAGACGCCGCATGATGCGGCGTCTCATCAGGGTCTGCGCTGTTTGCTTAAAGGCATTTCTGTAAGAAATATTCTAAATATAGAAATAAATATATTTTACATCCCTAATTTGGTAAATAAATTGATCCAATTTAGAAGAATGGGAGGGTCCACTGGGCATAAATGGGTTAATTAAATACGAATTAATGAGTATGTATATCTTCTTTTTACAGCTGATCATGGTATGTATTATTCATACGTTTGTTTCATTGTTTAAGGTTAAGACAATAAGAATGTCACAGTAGAAATAATGACATAAAATACTAATGATTCCAATGGTATATAGTTTTTTTCCGACCAACCAGTGTTTGTTTTGACATCGCGGCTGACGATATTACATGTACAGTGTTATTTGTAAAATTACTGACTGCAAATGAATCAACTAGGAATAAAAACATCACGGAGAGGTATAACTCATGTCAATGTACAATAACACTTGTGGTCTAACATTATTTATATAATATCTAAATACGTCGGACACATATGGGCACATAAATACAATATATACATATTTCGGACATAGACGATCCCGTAAATATAATATCGTCATAATATGTCCAATTCAAATTGTGACATCAATATAATAATACTTTAATATTATGGCCACAAACGGACATACGTGGACACATATGGACACAAACACTATAATTTATCAATATATCGGACACATGTGGTCAGATCAAAATAATAACGACAACATACGTCGGACGTTTTTGGGCATACGTTGCTCTGTGACAATGGGGTTAAAATCATGCGCGTAAAGTGTCGTCTTAGATAAGCCTGTGCAGTCCGCACAGGCTAATCAAATCTGGGACGACACTTCACGCACATGCTTTTAACACCCTTTTCACAGAGCGAGGCTCATATAATATCAGTATACATCTTATATCCTCAGTGACCAACCACTCGAACTCCAACTCAGCTAGCAGCAGCAGCGCCAGCGCCTCTATGCACGCACAAACACAACTCGGCATTCATGATGCCGATACGGGTATACAGTTTTAACTGTTTGATATGAATAGTCGTAGAAGAATAAGTAATAGTAGTTGTAATAGAAGTAGCAGCAGCATACTAGTGCTCGATTGTTCATTGTCGACTCAGGTATTACTAAACAAGTAACCCGGGTTATCTTGAGTATACTACAAAGTACCCGGGGTACGGAAAATATCCTAAAAAGCACTCCGAAATATGACTTTGTCCCTTTAAGTATATTTTCCGTACCCCACGGAAGAAGTATTCTGGGGGTACCCGAGGCACTTTTAAGCCGTAAATGACCAATGGAGACAACGACGATTGGTCGTTGCCGGCTCACGTATTACGTAAAAAAAACCCGGGTACTCTAAGCTATATTACAATTAACCCTGCGTATGTTACATATCCTACAAAGTACCTAATATTGACGATGCTAATGTTGGTGCTGTTGCTTTTATTGCAGTGTCATTGGGAGGCGGTCCAGCCATGAGCGCCGACATGGGATTGGCGGGACTAGGGGGCAACTCCGGACAGGGCTTAGGTACGCGATGATGTTTTTATAGTGCACATGTGACTCATAACTACCGAAAGAGATGATATCATATAGCCATTATGACCACCAAACTTACAGAAAATAAAGACTTTAGTATTATTTGCATTTAAAATAACACAATGCGTGGTTTAGATGGAAAATCTTGGTGTTGTATAAATGAATTCAACAGCCTCATTGATGAAACAACACGCCATTAGAATAAGCTAAGGTCCTATTTCCACAGTTTAGCGCACCCGCGCAATTTAAAGTAACATGAATACTCAAAAATCAACGGAAATTTCGTAAAGTATTACGGAAAATAAAGTTACCCAATAAAAATCAATGTTCCCCATAGCAAAAGCCAAAATTTCAAAACGAGATGTTTTCTGGTAACATGGATGTTTGTAGATATATATTGCTATTTTTTAATTTTTCGTGTTACAATTAATTCCATTTTAATGTCCCGCGACTATATCTATCCATATGACACACGAACACTAACTTGGTACCATGTTAGTGTTCATGTGTCGTTTGGATAGATGTGGGACATTAAATGGAATTAATTGTGACACGAACAAATAAAAATAAGCATTTTATATCTACAAACATCCATGATACCAGAAAACATCTCGTTTTGAAACTTTGGCTTTTGCTATAAGGAACATTGATTCTGTATCGGTTAACTTTTACGAAACACTTTACGAAATTTCCGTTGATTTTTGAGTATTAATGTTATTTTAATGACATAACTGTGTTTCGTTTGTTAAATTTCATGAAGTTGTTTTATTAGTGTGGGACTATTGTGTGTTGGCTTTAATTTACTTTCAACAAAATAGGCCGGGCATGATTGATATTGATTGATGATCAAATATGACTGATTTGTTGTAGGGTATTTATTTAAAGTTTTGAAGTGAAATAAGGTCACTTCCAACAGCCTTGCTGTTGAGCTAGCTCTTAAGCGACGCGATTAGAGTGTCTGACTATCACTATGGAGACCCGGGGTTAATCCCCCGTTGAAGCTCAGCAAGTTTTCAGTGTAGTTCAGATAGTCGGCTGAAAAACAAGCACATAATTTTTTTTTTTTATTCAACACAATCTAAAATACTATATTGAATCATTATCATTGGTGTTGCTCCAGATGTACACATCCATATTTCGATGGTTGTTTATTCGCTTTCCTCGTTGGCAGGTTTATGCTCACATAAATATTTCGATGACCAATACATTTGGGTAGTTTATTCGCTTTCCTCGTTCGCAGGTTTGGGGGGTCTCGGCCTTGACCTCGGCACTCTGGGCAGGGCCGGGTCGGCTGCCCTCGACATGGCAAGTATCGCAGGGGGCCATCAGGCGGGGATGGGTTTCGACGCCGGGCTCGGAGGCGGTATAGGAGGTAAGGAACCTCTCCGGAGATTTAGTTTTAGCCTATTTATTTTAGCTTGATTGCATTAAAAGCCAAAGGGTTATTTTTATTTAAAACGCTATTGAGTCCTATTCCTGGGACTAGAACCAGTACTTGGTGTCTTTGGGGGAGATTTAAAGAACGCTCCCACTGTGGGGATCGAACTCGTTACCTCCCGATCGCTAGGAATTCAGCACTATGCGTATAGTATTTGGCGTGCATTTTTATTACTAACAATTCGTCGTTATTGGCATAATGAGTATTATTTTTGCGCATACCATCGGTTACCCTGACAGAATAATGATTTCTTTATGTTCCTCATACCGTTACTCCTGACAAATTGACGTATTGATGACAGAACAGAACACATATTATATTCACTTAGGCATATCACAGCTTATCGTGATAACAAATAAAATATTAAAAGACATTCATATGAGTCATGTTCTGAGAAAACTGCGCAAAATGCATGTGCGTAAATTGTCATCCCAGATTAGCCTGTACAGTTCGCTAATCAGGGACGACAATTTCCGCTTTTATAAATTTTTTCGTTAAAATGATGTCTTATCTTAGCGAAAATCCAGTTGAGTCTGAAAGTGTCGTCGCGGATTAGCCTGTGCGGACTGTACAGGCTTATCTGGGATGACACTCTACGCACATGCATTTTGCCCATTTTTTTCAGAACGCGACACATGTAAGCGTGAAATAAAGAGTAGTTAATATATTATTAGATAGTGCATGTCGCTCAATTGTGAAGAAGTATTACTGGCCTATGTACATATACAATTCGTGGACAGATCTCAAGCGAAAAGTTATAAGCTTCATCGTATGTGATATTGAAATTCAGTCTGCAATAATCATAGAAGCATCGAATTAAAAGTTATATTGTCGTTTTAGAAAATAAAGCTAGCAATCACAAATGATCATTTTTTGTTTGACGTTAATTCGTAATTCAAGAAAGTATAACTTATTTTATTTAATGCTTTCCGGTGGTTTATAGAGAAATATCAGTGAATTAAAACTGATAATTTCACTGTTTCAAACAATGAAAATTATCAGTGAAAATTATCGATAATTTTCACTGTTTACTGTGAAATAACGTCATTATTTTTACGAAATGACGTCATTATCCCAACGACATTCTTTAGTTAAACTCTTTAACAATGTATATAAACTGTGAACAAAAGCATGACATAAAAAGAAAATTTGTTGGATTCGGTAGAATATCGATTTTAATTCACTCGTGATCATAGAAAATATATATATTCACTTGTGGCTGCGCCACTCGTGAAAATATTAATTTCTATGATCACTCGTGAATTAAAATCGATAATCAACCGAATCCAACAAATATCCTCTATTTATTATACACTTTCCCGTTGTTTATAGAGAAATATCATTGAAATAAAAATGGTATTTAAAAATGGTATTTAAAACTGTATTTGTTACGAAATGACGTCATTTTTTGGACGAAATGACGTCATTATTCCAGCGAAATTCTCCAGTTAATTCTTTTCAATGTAAATAAACGGTGAAAAAAAGCATAAAATAAAAGGAAAATTTGTTGGATTCGTTGGAATATTGTAGAATTTTCAAGAGTTCTAATTCCAAAATGTTCAACGAATAAACAAGATATACATGTAACAAGAAAAAATGAATACAATACTACGTAAGTATTGGACACATTCATAAGACGTTCACCAACACTCGCCCTCCACCTTTTTCAAAATAAATGTATCTCAATTGAAGGTTTGAATGGCCTTGGCCTCGGATTGAACGGTGCTGGAGTGGGAGGAATTGACCTTGGTGTACCTCTTGGAATGGACTGTAAGTATTTGTGTTACTTTTCCCTGCATTTAAACCATTTATGCCTAGCGTCTGGAAAAAAAGGCCTTGGCAAACAGCGCAGACCCAGATGAGACGCTGCATGATGCGGCGTCTCATCAGGGTCTGCGCTGTTTGCTTAAAAGAATTTCTGTAAGAAATATTCTAAATATAGAAATAAATATACTAGACATCCCTAATTTTAGAAATAAATAAATCCAATTTTGAAGGATGGGAGAGTCCACTAGGCATAAATGGGTTAATCCAATTCCAAGACAGATATTTTCCTCACTATTGGGTTATTCAAATCCATTCTTTGTATATTGTGATCAACTTTCTTTCTTTAACTCCATCCACTAACACGATCGTTAATATGCCATTCTATTATGTTATATTATAATTTACTGTATGAATACTATTATTCTGTTAGTATGATACTTTTAATACTGAATACTATATGTTGCTAGTATGTTCTATTCTGTTCTACTGTATTATATTCTATTCTATTATATTCTATTCTTTACTTATCTTTATATTCAATTCAATTCAATTCTATTCTATCCTATCCTATCCTATCCTATCCTATCCTATCCTATCCTATCCTATCCTTTCCTATCCTATCCTATTCTATTCTTGCAGTCAGTATTGGCGCAGGCGGCCATGGCAGCAACAGTGGTCTGAACGGCAATGGAGGTCACGGGGGTCATGGCATCAATGACCTTGGCCTTAGCAGAAATGGAGGTCAAGGGGGAAATGCGGGTCACAATGGAGGTCACTCTTCAACCAGCAAAAGCGCGCTTGACGGTCACGGCTTCAACGGTGGACAAAACAACGGTGTAAATGGCGCCAACAATAATATAGATTTGGCATCGATACTAGCAAGCCTTGGTATGTTATATAGTATTATTTACAACGTATAATGCTCGAATTGCAGAAAAGGCTACAAAAAAGCTCAAAAAGTACAAAAACACTTTAATAAAATGAATAATAAAAAGTGAAGCATATTTTGACCGAATATATCATTTTTTTTAACGAGCCCACCTGGATATGTTAAATAATTATAAAATGCACTCAAAGGGTACTTCACTTGTTTTATACCATAATTACAAATCACATCGCAGCCGTTTACGATGTTTATCCCACCGGGTGGCTCCTAGTCGTCACGTTCTATATGTCTTCCTTAGCATGTCACTTGTGTGTTACGCACGTGTAACGTGTCCCAATTTTGCGACGTCAATTGTGCAAACTTTCCTGTCAATAATAACGTTGGTATACATAAAAGATACTAGTAAATGTCAAATCAATGCAAAAGTTGACCACGCATGCGTTTATAATGCAGTTGAAAGTAGTGACACATGGTTACATTTTTTATATATAAAACATTACATCTTTGGCCAAACAGCCTCAGACAAACTTATACGCAAAACTAGCTGTGCTTTTGTTACTGGAAAATGCATTTAACATGTTTAATACGCCCCCCGTATTTCGTTGCTAGGACCTATCGGCGGACGGGACCACGTGGCAACGGCGGCGACACACAATGGTCAGAGCGGGTCGTTAGTAGGAGAACCAGGTACGGTTAAAAGGTTACATTATACTAAATAATCGAGTCATGTAGGGCTGTACTCTCTAAAAATCACCATATTTTACTCGAATGCATGTTTCCCCATCTGATTTATATAGGAAAATATTTAGTATATTGTGACCTAAAATCGGATTCAGGCAAATACTTGTCGGTGATTAAATGCGTGTAGGTCGATACGGGCCTGGGTCAAACCGAGACATTCTTACTCTCTAAAACAAAATCATCATATTTTAATCTGAGGCGTGTTCAACACTTTAGACTGTTGTTCTGTTTTTTTCTTTTTGATATATTGATATGGTAAGCATAGGTGTTCCCTACTCATATCCCTGAAAAATGATTAAATTAGAGACTATAGTAAACAATTGCAATGAAAAAGGTTACATTCCACTATAAAATTCGACAAAAAGAAGGTGCAAAAACAGTTCTTTCTCGTCGTGACCTGAATGTCGAAACATGTGTTTGTCAATATGAATTGGTTCTAGAACAATACGGATCTAGGCCAAAGCGAGGTGTGAGTGTAGACGGATAAATGTTATAACTTGTAAACAAAGTATGTACCAGGTAACTAGACTACGTTCTATTGCAGAAAGTATGTACCAGGTAACTAGACTATGCTCTGTTTCAAAAAGTATTTACCAGGTAACTAGACAATGGTCTGTTTCAGAAAGTATGTACCAGGTAACTAGACTATGTTCTGTTAATGTAGCCGGGTAACCATGGTAATTATGTTCATCATGTACCAGGTAACTAGACTATGTTCTGTTTCAGTAGCAATTGTCAGCCTCGGTGGTCAAAATGGACAGAACAACGCACATGGCGGCCTTGCAGGTATATTATTGAAATATATTTCTTGCCGGCCATATCAGATGTGGTAATCACGTGATGATCTAAAGGAAATCAAGCGCGATCACAAAATAACAGCTCCCGCTAGAAAATTCGTAGCGAGTAAAGTCGAGATATAGAGAGAATATTACAACGAAATAAACGCTTATCACTTTTTTGCTGATATTGCTGGAAATTGAGCGGCATTTTAATAATAAATAAAAGTAAAAAAGGGTATACAACGGCGAAAACTACCTATCTCGGCCTGGGCGTCGCCATCTTGACTGTCACTTGATTACCCCATCTGCATATGCGAATTGTGTATTCTCTAGTTTAAAGAACTTGTATTCGTTATTAATAAATATGAACAGTTACAAGCAACTGGAATTTGGTCAATAGTATGCATCAATAAGCAACTAAAACATTTGTTGTTCGTTTGGTTATTTTCGATTTCAATAAAGCAATCGGTAATTGGCAAACATCATTTTGCAAAAGACACGTGGCAAGAAGCCAATTTCATTTAGCGCTTAAAGGAATGTATGTGGTTAATTAATTATCGTTAATCGATTTTCATGTGTATTTATCTTGTTTTGTTGATCAGTTTTTGTTTGTCATTTAGCAAATTTCAATGAGGACCTTTTTGTAATTATGTATGGTGCTTTAATCTTTGCATACGTTTACAATGATGTGTGCTGTTTTAGTTTTTTTTCACAGAATGAACACTGTTTTAATAGTTTTACGGAATACTTTTTATTGCAACCCACTTTAATAATGTAATGAAGAAATATGTGTTATACCGTATTTTGGCTGTGTTTACAATTTTTATATTTCCTTCAGGACACTGGTAAACACCCGATGACGTGGTTTGGAAACTTATTTAAACCGAAAGTGACGTGCTGTGTTGTTCCAACTTCACCGGAAATCGTTGGCGCGCGCAGGAATGTTATATTTCAGTAACTGTGTATTTGAAGTTAACTTAAATTGGTATTAATGTTCTAGGTGTGTGTTTGTACGTATTGAATTGTATTTTATTACAATGGAAGAAAGAAAGTTAAAAGGAAGTTAAAGTTGCGGTTTATAGTCTGCTTCGATATACATCTTCAGCCGACTTCGACATTACCCCCCGATCACTGGGATTTAAGTCGTCCGTTTACATATGGCGCACCAGGCAGCCACGGCACATTGACTTATTTCCCTCACAGGTACCCATTTATACACCTGGGTGGAGAGGAGCAAGCGTGGGATTAATTTTTTGCTCAGAAAAATCCAGTGCCCCGAGTGGGATTCGAACCAGGGACCTCTCGATCCCTAGACCAGCATCCCACCACTAGACCACTGTCCCCGAAGAGAGTTCATAATGTGTCTTGTTGTTCTTTACACCACACCCTAGCCAGTACACATATCTGTAATGCTCATTTCTTTGGAATATCGAAATAAACTCATGCGCGTAGGATTGAAAATAAAGAATATGAGCGTCGCTCTGTGAAAAGGTTTTTTATGTTTGTCCCCTCCCCTTTTCAGTGCCCACCAAATAGTGTATATTTTACAGAGAGTATGCACGATTTTGTCAAATATTTATGAATTTATATAAACTGTATAAACAACTTATTATAGACCACATATATCAATATAAATTAAAATAAAAGTTAAGAAGAACATGTGTCGAAAAATGCGAAATAAGCCAGATATTTAATTCTGAAATCGAAAATGACTGTACAGTCGAATTCGCCAGCATGTATATCATGCATATGTACAATGTGAATATAAATTTAGTTTAAGTGCAGATTCGTTCATACGACACAAAGACACAATTTTGTTTCCTAACAAGTACGAGTAAAAGTGTCGGCATCGGCATTAACCGGCTTTTACTGAAGTAAACAATATTTGATTTCTAGTACCTTATACAGATTGCTAATTTATGTTATTCAGCATTCCTAGGCCATATTCATATGTTGGTTTAAAATTGCAAGAATTACTTGTTGACATAGAAATCGTAAATACTCACTTTAACGTTCGAAAAAAATGTTAACAGAAAACGTATATTTACTGCATAATGTGCGGTTCCCCTAATTTGATCAGTATTGCTTATCTAATATCACCGCTCATGAACGAGGATAGAAGCACATATGCTACACGCTAATCACAACTCGTATACGCGGACACGTTTGGTGCTTCGTATCTTTTACTTATCGCTACAAATTCGTCATCACTAGGGAGCATTGTAGGTGCTTGATGGCGGTACCTGGATGACACTAGGAGATGAAAGGTTCATAGTTGACCCCAAGTAGATCAAGGTCAGCACACAGGGTAGTCGTCAAGACTCGGCGATGACCTGTAAATAAACTTTGATGTTACACACACCAGGTATATCTTTATCGTGCAGTCATAACGGCGCTTAAGGAATCTAGAAGCGGGACACTGGAGGCACTTTGAAAATACATAAGTACATGTTTGCAGTTGACGCCAAGTATATCTTGATAGCGCAGTCATAACGGCGATTTAGAAAAATAGAAGCGGAACATTGGAGGCACTATGAGAAAACATAAGTACATGTTTGCAGTGCACACCAAGTTTATCGTATGGCGGAGTTAAAAAATTGCTTTGAGGATGCGCCCAATCGATGCTTTAATGTTCTTCAACAAGATCGCTTATATCGTTTAAAAAC
Organism: Dreissena rostriformis; assembly: GCA_007657795.1. NCBI lineage: Eukaryota > Metazoa > Mollusca > Bivalvia > Myida > Dreissenidae > Dreissena > Dreissena rostriformis. The sequence continues at coordinate 15,702 of VMBQ01005019.1, read as the reverse complement.
TTTAAATGAATTCGAAAGAAATGAATGATAATAAAACTTATTTAACACACGATTGAATTTTATTCCAAATCGGTACAGTAATGGAGCGAATATTGCTTATTTTGGAAAATGAGACAACAGCTCATCCAGAGATTCGCTGTCGCGTCAAATTTTATTGTTGGGGGGTGGGATGGGGGAGGGGTCGGGCAATACTCTCTCGCTATTTTAGCACAAATGAAAACGTCTTCTTGTGATATTACTACCTAGGACAGAAACCCACCTGCAGATTTTCAGGCCCGAGCAAAGGCTCAACCAGACATAAGCTCACGCACCGATGGCGCGTTTAACTTATTTAAGCCTAGTGGACTCTCCCATCCTTCTAAATTGGATCAATTTATTTCCAAAATTAGGGATGTCTAGTATATCTATTTCTATATTTAGAATATTTTTTACAGAAATTCCTTTAAGCAAACAGCGCAGACCCTGATGATGCGGCGTCTCATCTGGGTCTACGCTGTTTTCTAGACGCTATGCATAAATGGGTTAATGTGAAAACTTGCAGTTATTGAAGGCAACTCATTAAAAAAGGAATAATGATTTGCCATAATTCTATAAACATTTACTGGTCAGAACCGCAAACCGGTGGTCATGTATTTGAACAATATCATTCTAAGCCTCGCCTGATATATTACAAAAAGATCAGACAGTAACCTGTTATTCTCTATATATATGATAAAAACACTTGTAACAATTGACTTACATAATATTCCTGTTATTATATACAACTTTGAATCATTTAAGTTAAAAAATGAGTGAAAGCGTTCATAATTAACCAAGAATGCTCTTAGGATTTTCTGCATTCAAAGTGACGTCATTAAAAGAAGTCCGGCTAGTATGGTAATACGGAATTTGAAAACTAGCGAGTAGCATAATACGGGAATTGTTGCTGTGCAGTTGTATTTTACCGATTGATACAACTTGTATTTTTTGGGAACATTAAGCAGGTATATAATAATTTGTGTTATCCCATTCTTTGTTCAACGTTCAATTACCCGCCATTGTGTGCATCAGGGCACCTATCCAAATGAATTACGTTGACATATCGAAAACAAAAGTGTAGACACACGTACATGTGAGCAATCCCTTTTTTTTTTTTTTANAAGTATCTATATGTTATCTGTTGGTCATTCAATTTAATTATTAAATTGGGCCTCGCTCTGTTAAAAGGGGGTTTAATGCATGTGCGTAATGTGTCCTCCCAGATTAGCCTTAGGAGTCCACACAGGATAATCAGGGACGACACTTTCCGCCTTAACTGGATTTTCGTCAAGAAGAGTCTTCCTGTAAACGAAAAATGCAATACAAGCGGAAAGTGTCTTCCCTGATTAGCCTGTGCGGAATGCTCGGGCTAATCTGGGACGACACTTTACGCACATGCATTAAACCCCTTTTTCACAGAGCGAGGCTCAATTGTATATGTCATATCTCAGACACATTCATAGTTGATGAACGTGCGAACGCAGTGTACAACACTGATCGTTTACATGTCTAGAAAGCTTAACACGCGCTTATTTCGAAGTTACTATTCATGCAAATTTAATAAGAATGCCTCATTAATGTATTGTGAAATTTTCATTATACTTCGTTTTCCTTTATCAATTCGTATAGTTTATGGAAATGTTAAAACGCTATAAAGACGCTACATATCAAACAAAATTGGATTGCAGTAATTTGTTTTAGAAAATTCATCTATCACCACATGTTTGTTTATGGACACGCCATGGCGCTAACTTTACATTTTAAAGTATGCACGCGCGCAAGCCAATGTCGTTAGTAAAAACAAAAAGACGTTCCGTACCAAACATCAGTATTCATCGCTAACGAGTGTGTGTATAATTCAGAGTTTATTTACAGGTCGTCGCTGAGTCTTCACTACTACATTATGTGCCGACCTGCCCCTGGTACCTATCAGGGGAAAATATTTAATTGTTAGCCAAAGTCAAAGATATAATTTTGATCCAAATAGACCAGTGCACGATGGCCAATGAGACCTCAATGTGCACTGTTAGACAATTAAAATACAATTCATGTCTGGTTGTCCTTAAAATGACAAAGTTACTCCGCCAAGGGAGTGCTGACAATTTGACAAAGATCTTCTTTCCGCTCCTTGCGCGCTGCGACGCCTATATGGCCTCTAGTCATCACCAGCCATCGAGCCGAGCCCCAGAACGGTTTCCCCAGCGCGTTAAGCGCACTGAGTACCGCCGCCCTGGGACACTTTCTTGCTCAAAGGGCCTCCCCCTCTAAGTCCTGGCCTGCATCTCATGCCCCAGGTCCGCCAGTCCGTCCTCTACGCCGCCACCTCCACTGGTACCGTCCCACTCCTGGCGGTTTAGTGGCAACCCCTTAACCACAACCCTTCATCCCCTACGGACAATTAGCATTCCGCTTGTGGCCCCGATAATCGAGTTCAGGGAGGACGTCCGGCTCGATGGATGACGGGTACTCGCTGTTTCAGCAGAGCCGCCCGCAGAAGTTCCCCTATCCGACCCTCCTCAGACGATGTAGTGCAACCACTATCCAGCTACGGACCAACAGTAGTATTCTGCTTGACGATTCTTCCGAGAAGTCTACAAGACAATCCTCTGTGGGTAACTCTCGCCCCGGTCGCGACGTGCACGCCCCAGCTGCTGACCGAGGCATCGCTAACGAGAATGAGTACAAACCTAACGTATGACATGAGAATAATCATAAAATAGTAATGTAGTCGTGTGTAATTCTTACTGCCAATATCTAAATGAGTTGAGCGCTTCCTCGGATGCGAAACCTGAATAAATTGTGTCGCTTATTTCACGAAAAAAATCGAAAACCTTCATCAGCTGTCTTTGATATAGGGCCACGTTGTTTCCGATGTAATGAAACGAATAAAGCAAACATCTGTTTGTATTTTAGAACTTTTCTTTTTTCGTCATTCGTGGTTTACAGTCCCGCAAAGAAAAAGAAAGATAATGTTTGTACCACAAAACAAACCGTTAATTTGCGTTAAAACTATATAAGCATGACATGTATAACTCGACACAGCTTTTTATCTTGTTTTTATTTTACCAAGCTAAATGCCCTTTAGAGTGTTTTCATTTTATTGAAATTTTAAGAAATGCAAAAATAAGAAAGGCAATCATAAGCATGGTGGTGTAATAAACCATAATCATTGCTGAGATCTACAATTGACAGAAACGACCTGGTCAGTGAAGGAAAAACTTCCGACTGCAAACAGGGTACAATCATTCCCGGATTACCCATTAGTTAGAGTATGAAACTGCCTATGGGCCCTTAGACTTTTAGGGGCACCATACGACCGTGACAAACCATTTTAAATACGTAAATATTATATACATACAGTGATTATTTCCTTAAATTCTTCATCTACTTATAATATCGTATTGGCATTACGGAATTTATAATGACATTTTATACCTATAAAAGGACATTGTCACATGTTATTTCTTGCCAGTCTTGGCACTGGTAGGTTTATTTAAACGAGTTTAACCGACTGGGTATTGGGCTTCTTGTAAGCACTAGGCCGACTAGGGCCCTGGGTCGTGGGCCCCAAAGGTTTCACTGCCTATGGGCCTCACGATGCTTAATCCAGCACTGGGTACAATTTACTATACCACCACATGTACATGAGACTCCTCATTGTGACATCTCAAAGTGCCCTTTGAGAGAAGCCGACTAAACGGCTGAACACATACTCCAGGAATGCAGGAATCACCAACACGGAGGGTTTAACCCAAACCTGTGATTTGTAAGAGATGCTGTACGGACAGCTAGCTTAAAGGTGGAGGCTATACAGAATACCACACGTCTCAACCTTGCGTCCGGATTCTGAGTGAAGCGGTGATCGAGAAGAAAAATAAGAAGACGAAGAAGATGGAGAAAAGGTAAAAGAAGTAAAGGAAATCAAAAACATAAGAAGACAAAGAAGAAGATGGAGAAAAGGAAGAAGAAGTAAAGAAAATCAAAAACATAAGACGAATAAGACGAAGAAGATGGAGAAAAGGAAGAAGAAGTAAAGGAAATCAAAAACAATTTTGCATCCTCAATCAGTCTTTTAGTTTGTTCATATACAGTTCCCATACTTGTTTTTGTTTCCACGTCATCTATCGATATGAATGTTTTAGGCTAAAATGCGTCATAATTCAGTTTGCATAGTGCATTAAATTAATCATAAAATGAGAAACACGCCCAGTTTTGGCACTTTTAATAGCTTTCCAATTTGTATAGGCTCATACCTTTATTATTATTTTATATTTTCAACAATAGTTAAGTAGAAATGTATAGCATATTTCGGTCAATTGCTGCATTATCTATCTTTAGTTAAGTTTAGCACCTTTTTTGCTTTATGCTTATTTTGACGCTCTTGAGTCCGTGTCCTGCGAAGAACCGGTACTTGTAGTCTTAAGAAGATCGAGAATGAACAGGGTTCCCACAAACATTTCCAAACGGAATTCAAGCACTTTTTATGCACTTTTCAAGGTAAAAACATTAATGAAATTCAAGCACTATTTCTATTTGCAGCTTTGAAATGTCTTTGAGTACGTTTATGACAATTCTTATGCAGATGTATTTGTACATCATAACAACTCATTATGTTGAGTCTATAGAAGAGTAAGATATTATAAAAACAATGCTGTTGTTCATAAAATATGCATTTGAAGAAACAAAATCTTACATAAAATTGAAAGCTCAGAAAAAAATAACTATGTTTTCAACACTTTTAATTGTGATTATTTCATTTTCAAGCACTTTTCCAGCCATATTCACCATTTTCTAAGCACTTTTCGAAGCTATGGTTGAAAATAAGCACTTTTAAGCACTCCATATCGTTTTTAAGCATTTTTCAAGGTAGACCTTGATTTTTAAGCACTTTTCAATGTCTGTGGCACCCTGATGAAACAGAGTGTGCATTGAACCAAAGACATCCTGAACACTAGACAAACACTATCCACTATGCCATCGAGACCTCATATAATGAGCCATGTTCTGTAAAAATTGGGCTTAATGAATGTGCGTAAAGTGTCGTCCCATATTAGCCTGTGCAGTCTGCACAGGCTGATCAGGGACGACATTTTTGGTCTAAAGCGGATTTTCGTCAAGAACAGTCTTCCTTTAAAGGCAAAATACAGTAAAAGCAGAAAGTGCTGTCCCTGATTAGCCTGTGCGGACTGCACAGGCTAATCTGGGACGACACTTTACGCACATGCATTAAACCCCCTTTTCTCAGAGCGAAACCTCTGTTCATTTCAGACCAGGCGGATACATGTCATCCAAAGTCCATTATGTTTGGAAAGTCAGAATGTTTCTTGTGGTAGTTACTTCAGTTGAAATGGTAAAAATCTTCACCTTCCTTCAAATTCAGAGATGCCAGATTTTCTTCAAAATCACCTTCTGTAAGCCCCTGAAATATAAATATTATATTTTCTATACAGTTTGTAAAAAATTCTATTGCCTAAGGTGATGTTTTCATATGTTGATAAATGACTACTTTTTTACTTCAGTTGTAATGTCATGAAAGTAATATTATTTCTTAATTGCTTAACTTTATTGTGAACTTGGGTTCTTTCTTACCATTTTGACGCAAATAATAAATGGAGGTTTGGCATCTTTAAAGCTTGTCACAGGAATCCGTGGTTTGGGTCGTGACTAAAAAGAAACAAAACACCATTATATATGTCAAACGGCTGTGAAGCAAGTTTCCTGGTTACCAGAATGGTCAGTGACCTTTTATGTTATTTGATATTGAATTAAAGTATTTCTAAAAATCCTTCAACTGACTTCAACTGACGCTCGATTGGTCCAGAAAAAATACTGAAACATACGCTAGATTGTTTATTTTTATGTCAATATTGAGTAAAATGGCCTCAGATATTATCGAAACCCATACTCAAAACGCATGTTGAGGCAGGCTTTGTTCAAAGAGAATTTTGTTTCATATTCCGTAGCGTGTTTCATGACATCGGATTTTGGACGGGAAGTACAGTCTATATTTGCCAAGTACGTTTTAGTATATTTAGCATACAAGGGGTACATTTAAGTACACTTAAAGAGTACCCGGGGTACATTTAAGTAGTACCCGAGCCGACTATGACAAATCAACCTAAGTAACCTAATACGTGTTGCTGACCTTNTTGGCATCACGGTGTATAGTGTTTTTACGACCACAAAATTTGGGCAAAATCGCCCTGTCGGTACTTTCGGTACTTTGATTTAATTTAGAAGAAATTAAACAAGTTTTTGTCATCAATAGCCTCATGCAGCACAAAGTTTATTTGTATTGTGTAAAATCCCTTATCAACGAAATGTATATAAAGATAACAATACTATACCTTTCAAATATATTTTGCATTTCACAGAACTATTTTCAATGGATGGGATGGTGACTTCAGTCGGCAGTGGTAAGTATGTTACATTTTTCCACAACGGGTTGTAAAACATTACAGTGTTATCCAAGTTGCCAGTATGGAATATCGCAAAACAAAAGAGCATAGCTAATTCATTTCTTAACTGGACTTACCCAATCTTATTGTGTCGTTATGACAGTTAGGCGAGTCGGAAAGTCTTCGACTCTTTGACGAGCATAATTTTCACGTACCTTCATTGTGCGAAAAAATTGTTGTCTTCGGTGCGGCAAAACACACATCAGGACGACCTTGCAGAAATCCATCACTATACTAAGGCAGTTTAACTTGTCGTGTTTCATGTCGTGTAATAATGTGCGCATTGTAAATTTTCAGATGATCCGACATGCAAACCCGGTGAATGTCAAATTTGCAAATACTTTCAAGGAACGGCAGGTATGAACGTAACATTTCAATTTTAAGTTCATATATTTTCTTTAAATATCTTGTTCAATGTTTTGGTGTTAAGCCTCTTTTTTGAGCCCAACGTTCCGTGAGTATCGATGTGAACTGGAACAACACTGTGGTCACAGTGCAGTTGACACTTCAGTATTCAATAAGCCTATGCATAGGACAAACCGGTGTAAATCGTTGTTACATCAGCGGAGAGAAAGAATTATAGATAAAGAATATAAACGTTATGGTTAATAAATACACTGAGTTGAATACCCCCGTACGCACTACGCAGTAGATATTAAACGAACTAGGGTTAAGGATATACAAAAAATGTAGCTTAAAGGGAGACTGTACGATTATGTCAAATATTTATGAATTTATATGAAATGTGTAAAAAAACTTGTTATATATATATTTCAATATAAATTTTATAAAAGTTAAGAAGAACATGTGTCGAAAAATGCTAAATAAGCCAGATATTTAATTCTGAAATCGAAAAAGGCTTCCAGCCGAATTCGCCAGCATATATATTATGCATGTACAATTTGAATATAAATTTAGTTTTAGTGCAGATTCGTTCATACGACACAAAGACACAATTTTGTTTCCTAAAAATACGAGTAAAAGTGTCGGCATCGGCTTTAACCAGCGCTAACTTGGCTCTGCTGCATTTTATGAAATTCGTCTTCAATGTATAATTTTTCTTGCCTATTGTGTGTTATTGTAACATATTTTTATCAATATATTACAATTTAACACATATGAAAATCGTACAGTCTCCCTTTAAACGTTTGATTCAATTGTAATACGGTATCCGATTCATATACATCTGTGCAAATACGAAATATAATACTGTCTTCGTAACTAATTCCAAAAACAGAGATCAAGGGGGCGTACGGTGGCACTAAGGTGACATCTGCTGTCCGAATACATACAAGTCAGGAAAACAGGAATTTTGTTTTCCGCTCCAAAAAATAAAAAAGACAGGAAAACAAAAATTGTGTTTTCTGCTCCAAAAACAAACACAAAAGACCGAAAAACAGAAATTGTGTTTTCAGCTCCAAAAAAAGAAAAGACAGGAAAACAGAAACTGTGTTTTTCGTTCCAAAAATAAACAAAAGCCGGAAAACAGAAATTGTGTTTTCTGCTTCAAAAATAAAAAGACAGGAAAACAGAAATTGTTTTGCTGTCTTTTTTTGGAGCTGAAAACACAATCGCTATATTGTTCGCAAAAGATAATCGGCCAATCACAGACGCGGATTATATGGAGGGAACAAGATACTATCTTGTTCCCCCAAATTAATCAGCCAATGAAAACGTCCTAAAGGCAAGGCTCTGATATAACATAGCATACTACTATTAGTACTACTATTACTACTACTAGTACTACTATTTCTGCTGCTGTTGTTGTTGCTGCTGCTACTACTACTACCACTACTACTACTACTACTTCTTCCACTACTACTACTACTACTAATATCGCTACTGCTGTTGCTCCTCCTCCTCCTCCTCCTACTACTAATGCTACTGCTACTGCTGTTGTTGCTAGTAGTGGTAGTAGTAGTAGTAGGAGGAGGAGTAGTAGTAGTAGTAGTAGTAATAGTAGTTGTAGTAGTAGTAGTAGTAGTGGTAGTAGAAGTAGTAGTAGTAGTAGTAGAAGTCGTCGTCGTAGTAGTCGTCGTCGTCCGTTTCTCGTCGTCCGGTCGTCGGTCGGTCGTCCATCGGTCGTCCCTCGTCCCTCCGTATGTCGTCCATCGTCCATCCTTCGGTCGTGGTCCGTCGGTCGTCCATCCGGCGGCGGCCGTCGGTCGTCCCTCGTCCGTCCGTCGGTCGTCCATCTGTCGTCATCGGTCGTCCCTCATCCAACCATCGGTCGTCCATTGGTCGTCCATCGGTCGTCCGTCGTCGTCTGTCGTTCGTCCCTCGTCGTCTCTTGGCCGTCCCTTCTCCAACCATCGGTCGTTCATCGGTCGTCCCTCGTCCATCCTGCGCTGTCTGTCGGTCGTCCCTCGTCCAAACATCGGTTGTCCGTCAGTCGTCCATCGGTCGTCCCTCGTCCATCCGTTGACGTCTGTCGGTCGTCCGTCGGTCGTCCGTCAGACGTCCCTCGTCCAAACATCGGTCGTCCGTTGGTCGTCCATCGGTCGTCCGTAGGTCGTCCCCCATCGTCCGTCGGTCGGTTGTCCGTTGGTCATCCGTCGACGTCCGTCGTCGTCGTCGTCGAAGTGGTAGTAGTAGTAGTTGTAGTAGAAGTAGAAGCAGTAGCAGTAGCAGTAGCAGTAGCAGTAGCAGCAGTAGCAGTAGTAGCAGCAGCAGCAACAACAACAACAATAGCAGCAGCAGTATAGTAGTATGTTATATCAGAGCCTTGCCTTTAGGACGTTCTCATTGGCTGATTAATTTGAGGGAACAAGATAGTATCTTGTTCCCTCCATATAATTCGCGTCTGTGATTGGCCGATTATCTTGTGCGCACAATAAAGCGATTGTGTTTTCCGCTCAAAAAAAAGACAGGAAAACACAATTTCTGTTTTCCTTTTTTTTTTTTTTTTGGAGCAGAAAACACAATTTCTGTTTTCATGTCTTTTGTTTTTTTGGAACGGAAAACACAATTTCTGTTTTTCTGTCTTTTCTTTTTTTGGTGTGGAAAACACAATTTCTGTTTTCCCGTCTTTTTTATTGGTTTCTGGACCAGAAAACACAATTTCTGTTTTTCTGTTTTTTTTTAATTGGACAGCAGATGTCAACTTAGTGCCACCGTAGGAGCATCATTGTTCTGGTTATTCCTTACTTTTCATGGAATTATTTAGTGTTGAGAACGCGTAACGCTTGACTAGTATGTATGAAAAGGTTGATTTTGATTTAAAAAGAAAACATCATGTGAGTGACATATATAACGTTGGATATTTTATAACACTAACGTTCTCTTCTGTTACAATATGTCTGGTTGCCACCATCACTAATACAGACACCATCCATCTGGCTTTAGTAACTAATAGTTATACTAATAACACACTTGTGGAGGGAGACATCACGGGTAACTTGTTTGACAGTTAATAACAAAGCTGATTTTGTTTACTTAAGTTTCAATAAAACCAATAGTATCCAATGATTTCGCTAAATAAATTATCCATCAATAATTGATTTTGGGCTCTGAAAAAAAACTTATTTAAACTTATAATCATTTTTGTAACAATATATTGAAACTATTTTGCAAAATGGATCTATCAGCCGACATTCATACATTTCTATATAGCCTCCTCTCATGGCCCGATCTGCTTGGACAATGTCCCGGGTACCTCCATACAACAACTGTGTATCAAGCCCAGTAACGTTGACATGACAAGCTATAAGGCGTGTGTGGATGTATCGTTGAAGGTAACTCCTTCGATTTTAGAAGTAAAGGTTGATGGTATAAAGGACGCATATATTTTATTATGTGTTTGGAAANAAAGTTTCAGACGGAAAGACGGAAGGACAGACGGACGGAGACTATTATTATATCCCCTCTGAAAATTTTTGGTGGGGATAATAAGCAATTAATTAGATTTATGATGAAGCCATTGAAAAAGCCACAATGGTTTATTGGATATCATTTGTGCATTGCAACCCGGAAAATCACAGGTTTGGTCCCACATTGGGGAGTCTTTTCATGATCTTTCCGACAAACACAAAGTACTGGTTTTGCTCAGAATACAAACCCCGGTACTAAGAAGGGCCTTTGATGGTTCTTGATGTAATCAAGCTAAAGTAAATAGGGTTAACTAATAAAAATTACCATTGAAGAGGACTCAGATCTGTATTGAGAAGCCTTCAGTGATTATGTATGCTTTTAGTTGACGCAAACAATTTTGGTATAAAAAGTTCTGTAACTCACTTTTGACTCTTCATAGATGTAATAACCCTTGGAAATCTTTTTTTCATCAACATCGCAAAAACAGGCAACCTAAAACACACTGTATTGTTAGACGTGCTTAAAAATTTCTTTCAAAGAATAATATGTATTTATATACTTTTGCCGCACAAATATCATACACAATATTTGAATTTCAAAAGTACTTAGCAATTTTCCACATAATAATAACTAGTTTTGTTATGCCACAAAAACATATACATAACTGTTATTGTTATGTAATTTGTTTAATTCTCTTGTTCATAATTATATTCATTCATTAATACTATTAATTCCATACATGTAGTTAAGAACATTTTCAAATAAATTGGAGCTAACAATAACAAGAGGGCCATGATGGCCCTGAATCGCTCACCTTTTACTAGACTTGACCCGGTGACCTATTTTTTGACCCCAGATGACCCATATACGATCCAAAATCAGATATTATCAAGATAAACATTCTGACCATATTTCATTAAGATCAGATGAAAACAATGACCTCTATTGTCTACACAAGGTTTTTCTATGATTTGACCTAGTGACCTAGTTTCTGACCCCAGATGACCCAAATACAATCCCAATCCAGATGTCATCAAGATAAACATTCTGACAAAGTTTCATAAAGATCTGATGAAAACTGTGACCTCTATTGTCTACACAAGGTTTTTCTATTATTTGACCTAGTGACCTAGTTTTTGACCCGAGATAACCCAAATACAATCCCAAGCCAGATTTCATCAAGGTAAACATTCTGATCAAATTTCATAAAGATTGGATGAAAACTGTGACCTCTAAGGTCTACACAAGGTTTTTCTATTATTTGACCTAGTGACCTAGTTTTTGACCCCAGATCACCCAAATACAATCCCAACCCAGATTTCATCAAAATAAACATTCTGATGAAATTTCATAAAGATTGGATGAAAACTGTGACCTCTTCTGTCTACACAAACAAATTGTTGACGGACACACGCACGCACAGAGGACGCCGGACATCACACGATCACATAAGCTCACCGTGTCACTTCGTGACAGGTGAGCTAACAAAAGATATTATAGTTAAACGTTTGGTTAATGCCCTTAGTATACCTTTGCCTGATTTTCTGGTTTCAGAGATCTGTAGAGTTTTCTCCCTTGTTTCCCAGCATTCCAGATCGTGAATGTATGCCACTTTGACAACACTTGCTTCTCAAGAAAGACAACTCTGTGGTTCCATATTGTTTGTCTGAAACATGTACACATGGCTTCCTTTTTCTATTTAAATACCAACAGGTTTTGGTCTTGAAATGTACAATAAAACTCAAAATGTTAACATTAAAAATTAAGCATCAAAGACAAATAATATTTGTTTACACAGCTGAAACAAAGAGTGATATTGTCGTCAATAAACATTGATGCTGGAAAAAGTTATACTGTAGACAAAGTGATAGGGGTATATGTGACCTTGAACTGTGACCATAGACCTAGGGACATGGTACATACGCATGCTAATATGTGTCGTGTTCTGAGAAAACTGGGCATAATGCATGTGCGTAAAGTGTCGTCCCAGATAAGCCTGTGAAGNGCCCAGTTTTCTCAGAATACGACACATATGTTCTTTTATTCCTGTCTCTTCAGTAATATTATATAAAACTTCCATTTCTGCAAGACATTAATAGGCTTTAAACAAAGACTTGATACGTGACCTTGAAATTTGACCTTGACCTCAGACCTTGGGTCCAAGTTCCTTTATGTGACACTCTTTTGCTAAATGCTAGCTTCTTCTTTTAAGTTTTGGAACATCCATTAATGCTGGACACAGTCATTCTTTCAATAAACTGTTGAGTGTTTATTGTCTAAATTTGACCTTAAACTGTCCCTTTGGAGACATTTCAATAAATCCATGCAGGACACGTTATGTTTTTGACAACGTTTTAAGGGTTGGTGTCAAATTATTTGACCTTTTAAATAATAACTTTAACTTGTGCCTAGAGACCGATTCTCTATTTGAATAAGCCACTTACGCTATTTTTTAACTTAAGCAGTTTTTTTTTTAAGTTTATTTTAATTCTGCACTTTATTGAAATCTGTTGAAAGCAATTCAAAATGTATAGAAATTCACCAAATATATTATTAATTTTATATTATTCGTCATATAGACAGTATTAATTTTGTGATTTTTTTTTTTTTAATTACAATTCTATAAATAAAATATGCCTGTGTACGTCTAATAATAACGCAAGTACAAAATGTAGCTTATTGCGTGATTCAACATTATTACCACTTCTGCTTAGTTATGTGAACATCAATAAAATGTGGATGAATGTCAAGACAACAAAAACATGCCCATCCCCCAGCTCAATCACAAGGGCCCTCTCATAATGCAAAAAAATATTCACATGAGCATATCAAAACATACTTGTATATTTATAAAACTTGATAATTGTTGACATTGCTACCATTGCAATAGACTCGAAATGCCTTAAAGTCAAGAATATATCATAACAAAAATAATTTTACATATATAAAAATGTATCTATATTACCCTATAATTGTACATACTGGTCAAAATATTGTTGGAAGGCTACATCTAACAATCAAGTACCAACGATGCAATCACAGATTGAAAACATCCACTGACCACAACAACCACATTTCAACAAATGAGGAAGCTAACTGAAATATGAATCTCAGATTGAAAAATTCCACTGACCACAAAAACAAGGTTTTTACTAAAGAGGAAGCTTACTGAAATATCCATCTCATATGAGTATTTGTATTTTCTAATAAACAATACTACACTATAATTATCCTTAACCCTTTGCATGCTGGGAAATTTGTAGTCTGCTAAAATGTCGTCTGCTGAATTAAAAAAATTAGCATCTTCTTCGTTTTTTTTTCCAAAGAATACTATCAGAATAGCAAACAGTTTTGATCCTGATGAGACGCCACGTTCTGTCGCGTCTCATCTGGATCCAAACTGTTTGCAAAGGCCTTCAAAATTCGGTTCCAGCATTAGAAGGGTTAATCAAACTCTTACTCGGAGATGGAAAACGTTGCAGCCTCAGGGTGATATCTGTACATCAGGAGGTCTCTATCAACGCGATACACTCGACCTCCCAGCTCAATATGCTTGTAGAAGAACAAAAGATCTTCTGGAACACCCTGCAACAAGTATGAAGTAAGTTAGACAGAGGAATATTGTACCCTCATGGTATAATCAGTTAATGAGATGGTTCCTATCTTAGTGGTACACTATATATGAGCCTTGATCTGGGAAAACTTGGATTAATGCATGTGTGTGTAAAGTGTTGTCCCACATAAGCCTGTGCAGTCAGCACATGCTTATCAGGGAGGACACTTTCCGCTTTTATGACTTTTTTGTTTAAAGAAAATGTATTCTTAATGAAAATCAAGTCAAGGTGGAAAGTGTCATCCCTGATAAGCCTTTGCGGACTGAACAGGCTAATCTGGGAAGGAAATTTTTTGCACATGCATAAAGCCCAGTTTTCCCTGAATGTAGCTCATGTCTTTTGAAATACCCTGCAAATAAAGTGTAATGTTAGTTAAAAAGAATATGGCCGCCTCCAAGTGGTATCAGTTAACGAGAACTCTAAGATGCTCCATGTCTATGTGGTATTCCCCACCTTCCGCCTGTATAAGAACCTTGAGTCATCTAGGACACTATGAAGAAAAAAAGTGTCACGTTTGATGGTTATTTAAAGGGGCAAATGTCACTGCATCCATGTGGTAACCGTAGGTCAGGAGATCCATGTCAATGCAATATACACCGCCTTCAAGCTCTTAATGTTTTTTGCAAAAAATAATGTCTTCTGCGACACCCTAAAAACAAACATTAAGCCTGAATGTTATCTGAAGGGGCTTTTTATGCGATACAGCCTGCCAGGATCCCTTCTCTTCATGAAGGTCTTTGGGAATACCATGTATAAAGGGGCCAATGTGGCAGTCTCCAGGTGATGTCAGCTAATGGTCCCAGTCATAATCCCTGCTCTGTAGAAGAACAGTAGGTCTTTGGTTCAAATTGTCGCTCAACCATAACCTTCTAACTTGTCTTTCACATGAGATGTTTAATCTAGGTACAGTGTACAATATTCTTTAAACAGGGCACTTANAGGAAGCAAGCCTTGTGTGTCAACGTCACCGCTGAGGTAAGACGGCACTATTTGTTTGATATGCATTCCAAACCATACTATGCTATAAAACAACAAAAAACACTACAACATGTTATATAAATATAATATGTAATATCAATATAAATATAAAAAAACATGACACTCCGTTTGCATCTACAGGAAATAACATCTAGTAAGCTTTTTCCCGTAAATATATTATAGGTGGCAGCTTCAATTATGTTATCACACATCTAATCATAAAATATTGAACAGTTCCTTGACCACTTCACACATATGCCAAATAAAAACGAGTGTTACCATACCGTACCGTTTATTTCTTAACTATATTGTACCACACTTAATCATATAATATANATCAATCGACTCGGTCGTCGGTCGAGTGGGTTACGTCCAAGACTGAAGTATGTTTTCTGACAGCAATTTTTTCCTTCTTTATAAAGCACCTGTAAAAGGCACTTTCCCAATCAGGGAAAAATTTGAACAATTCCCAATTGCAGTCTAAAAAATTCCCAAAAGAAAGGAAAATGCATCAATTTCATTTCAAATGCGCATTATCTTCAAGGGAACAAATAAAATGAGCAATGAAACCAAAAATTTCAGCAAAAAGGCATATAAAAAACATTAACCGGTATGCAAGATTATTGCAATTTTCTTCCTCCGCAGAACATTGTGTACTACATTCTATATCCCACTCTAGTCTATTGTGTGTGATGTGTGTGCAGGTACAGAAGATGTATGATATATGCACTACATACAATGTACTACATGTATATCCCACTCTAGTCTATTGTGTGTGATGTGTGTGCAGGTACAGTAGATGTATGATATATGCACTACATACT
>VMBQ01005018.1:54102-72245 GCA_007657795.1 Dreissena rostriformis | reverse complement strand
AAAATTTAACACATGTAAAATCGTACAGTCCCGCTTTAAGGTTTACAGAACGAACACTTTTATAGTGGTTCCTTCGTTTCCGATCAAACACCTTTTTCGTATATATTTGCCAAACCCAGAATACAAAGATAGCGATTGTCCAATTGCATGTCTGCATTTGGAATACCGGTACACAAATTCATTAATTCATATATCTTATTTTATTTCAGTGCATTTGTGGTTGTGGTATTGTGCTGTTTCGTTCATACAGAAGCTCGGAGAAATTTTCACAACGGTGTTGATCCTAAGGGAAGAAAGTCTGTAATTGACAGCCGTAAGGGAGACAAATGTTGTCTGAACGGTGGCATCTGCATGATGAACTCTTTCTGCCACTGCCCCGAGTAAGTAAACAAAGACAACATATACATGCAATTATTTTTCTGTGAAATGATCATAATTTACGCACATTAGTACTTATACCTTTTTTTTCAAATGCATAGATTAGTATTCTATTAACTACGGCTTTAAATGAAAATCCAAAAGCCGAGGTTTTGCCTTTTAATATAAAACATATTTTTGTTTTAATAATAAATACCATTTCTATCTGTTATTCAGACCATACTACGGGCGCTACTGCGAGCAGGAAGTACGTCATAGGTCATGTGGTACAATACGTCACGGCACATGGATGGCGTCAGGCTGCCACCTGTGTCACTGTTTCGATGGCAAAATGAGGTGCAAGGCCACCACGATTCCCGGATGTGGTATGCAACTTCAGTCAACTTATTATTTTATAATTCTTAATAGGAGTTACTTACGTAGTAAATATCATAAACAAATTGTGGTTACAAATAAAAGTTTTATTTAATATGCGTTAAATATTAGTAGTGATCGAGAACTGTTTAATGAATCGCTTATTCAAGCAATACGTGTATTTATTTGTTACGTTAGAATTAGCATAAATTACATAACACTTTCAAAGTTAAGATTCACAATCAATAATAGTATACCCCTTTTATTTTCCAGAACAACAGAAATATGTGGAAGGCTAAGACAATACACCGGATTATCTCGTTAACTTGGACGACAGGATTCCAAACGAGAACGACTTTTACCAGGAATATGAATACAACGACAGTAACGTCACATCCGGGTCAGATTCTGTCACGTGGACAACAACTATGCTTCTCGCATGTATATTGCTTTCAAGCTGATAGCGAGCCAGTGTAGAAACGTTGCGATTCAGAAGAAGTACGAATATTCTTGTACGGCATCTGTCATGCGGTCTACTCGCACATGCGTTCCAAGAAAAACGACACATCCGGGAACGGAGTTGTGTTTCACTGTGTGTGGATAATACAGCCGCCAGAACAGCCAGCTATATACATAGTATTACTCGCTCCGGCATAGTTATAGCGGAAATAACGTCATATCGCGTCACGTTAACGCGCACCAGTCACGTGCACATTTTACATAATTCATGGGATATAGGCAATACAGTTGAGTCTTATACAGTTGATTCACAATGGGTATTTGTCCGATGATTCCTTTGTTAATCATTTAATACTTGTATTGTTGGTTATAATTGAATCGAACTTTATCAGAAATAAATTCGTTTAAATTACTTGTGTTGTATTTAATTGTATAATCCACTTCTTTCCACTGGTATAATATTTATATACATGTATTTAACTTCGAAACGACAATACTTTCATTATAAGACGTATATTTTGCGTCCATCCAGTAATATTCAACAACACCAGTGAACACATGCTCGGTGTACATACTTTGTAACCAAATCTCTTGCAAACTATCGCCATTGGTTTTTAGTAAACTTTTTACGGATAAGGCGATTAGTGCGTAGGTATAACAAATACATCACCGTTTGAATTGAATTGAAGCTCTTTCCTCTTCAGCGCTGCCAAGCTTTGGAATTCTCTACCGCAAAACTTCAGAGACCAATCGAACTACAATTGCTTCCGAAGTTTGGTCAGCGCATGGAGTGCAGAGAGTTGCGCTTGTTCTTGCTGTTCCGCAGTTACATAGCCTTATTTATGTAGTTGTACTTTTGTTTGCATTTAGTTTTATTTGTACTGCTCTTTATTTATATTTGCTTGCATTTCGCTTGTTTTCTTCTGTTTGATTTGTTTTTATGTGTAGTTATCAACCCTTTTCCCGTCTCTATTTCCCTAAGAGCGTGAGTCCTTTTGTTTTTGCATAATTTGTGTAAATGTAATTGCTGCTTTTTCATGTTTTAACTATGAAATATATTCCAATTGTGTCATGTACTTGTGAGGAAGTTGCTGATAAGTTCTTTCCAAATTTGATTTGGGGGGATATATGTTTTTAGATTTTTCTTACTTGTCGCACTTTTGTGCTTATTTTCCTTTTTCAGTTTCTTATGTATTTCGTTTTATTGCAGTTTATAGACCTAGGTCAAGATCAGCAACTTCCACACACATTTTTATTTAATTTATTATTTTTCCAATTATATTTGTGATGTTTGTAGTCTGCCAGTTCTGTCAATTGTGTCTCTGTATGAATATATTTGTTTTTAAATACCTCATGTCTTAATAGTGTATAGGATTGATTATGCATCATTTAATGCTGATGTTTTGTTTTAAATATGCATGTTATTACTGTTATTATTGTAAATGTCGGTTAATAGGTATTCATAGCTAATGTTTCTTTGTTACACATGTACCGACTTAAAAATAAAATAATTTGATTTGATTTGAGCAGTTATCGCCCTTTGTCATAAAAAAGGTGTTTGCCAATCGACAATCGCCCAGCAATCAGGTCACACGTACACAATCAAGTGTCTAGTAAGGTTCAATTGTATTCTAGAGCTGATTTAATATTCATACATGTCATGTCGACATATAAGAAATACATTTCAGAAAATTGACACGTGTTACAAGATAGCGTCATCATTTCGATAATTAATTACACATATATAGCATATCAAGCCATGCATTAATGAAAAGTTAAGATATACCTATAATATATGATATATTTGCATTTCAAACAAGAATGAAAACCACAAAAAGTGTATATTACTAGAATACATTATTATAGCACCTAAACGATTGAAATAAAAAGTCGCATTCATGCAGTAAATCACCCCGAATATCTGTTGATGTAATGTTTCCGCACAAATATGTTCTATACTTGTGTTCAATTATAATCACGATTCTGTTTTAATGAACACTTGTCTCAAACTTAACAACACCCGAAACATAAGTTCGAACCAATATAAAATGATTGCATAATCAATAGTTGTTAAGTATAGACATCACACTTATTTCAAATTGACACACATATTGGAAGTAATTGCTGTACACTAAATGCAAAGTATTTAACTAACAACATAATTCTAGACGCAACGCCGAAGCACATGGAAATCTTTTCATGTAAGTGTTCACTATTCACATATAATCGGTTACAATTGAGTGTATAATTCGAATTTAATTTGTTCGGACATTATTATGAGTCTAAATAATGCAAGTTGAATAGTTTCTTGCAGTAATAATTACAAATGATATATTGGAGTCACGCATATTTACTAAAGCAATACTTGTAAATTATTAAAAGACAATTATCTTGTTTGAACGTCCCGCTTTGTTAAGAAAATTGGTTTGAGCTGTTGTTTCTTTTGGTATGTAATTTAGTATATTTCGCTATGCATGCTTTACATTAAATATCACTCACATTGCAATGCACGCTGGCTGAAAGACTCTTAAGATTCAAATTCATAACACATGAATTGTAAACCTAAACTAAAAACACGATTTTATTAAACATTGATATGAGGTGAAGTTGCTTTATATGCATATAAACAATAGTTTTATGTAGGTATAAGTGACACAGTCTTATTTGCTTTACTATTCTAGTAAGCATTTGTTCTACTGCATAAACAGGCATATAAATTATGCCGCTACATTTATTATCCCATGTATTTTCTAGCGCATTTCACGTTTGATATCCGTATGTTTCGGACAATTGAATGTGTGAACTGTATCAAAGGGAAATCACTCTTTCGCTGACAATTCTACGAGAAGCAACTGTTTCGATGTCAGTTCTAAGGGGGGGGGGGNAGGGGGGGGGGGGGCAACTGCTGATGGAACGGTGGCATCTGTATTATGAAAGCTTTCTGCCACTGTCCCTATAGTTTAACTGATTTTAATAAAATCATATAATTATCAATTCATGCTACTCTTTCCCGCATACTAAATTCACATCGATAGTCATCCGCAACTTTTACCGCCGTTTCATTCGTCACTCAGAAATCACCGGGAACGTACGTACGTTTCATTAAAATATGGCGGAAACTGGGCTGGTTCCCAAAGAAGTGCGAAAGAGGCTTTGTTCGATAAAAGATGACACTATTAATTTAGAAAATGAGAAACACTTATAAAGGCACGCTGGATTGATTGACACCAACGAACATGCACTTTATATGAGCGCCCGCGACTGAGACGTCCGAATCCTGCCAATTGCGTATGGAAATCAATGAGTTGAAAGGACAGCTTGCAGACTTCGTTCTGGCGGATGACGCTAAGCGCAACCCGTTTCAGATTTCAACCCAAGACGGCAGCAGGTCCCGCTTC
Organism: Dreissena rostriformis; assembly: GCA_007657795.1. Taxonomy (NCBI): domain Eukaryota; kingdom Metazoa; phylum Mollusca; class Bivalvia; order Myida; family Dreissenidae; genus Dreissena; species Dreissena rostriformis. The sequence continues at coordinate 67,656 of VMBQ01005018.1, read as the reverse complement.
GATTTCGGACGTGCGTAGCACGTTCGTCACTTAATTAAAGAGTTAACCAGAATCTACCTTCTGATTTCACGGAGTTATCTGCATGTACGTCACAGAAAAGAAGCACATCAAAATACATCAAAATAATATGTATATGATCAAATTCATGTATATAATAAACGCACATAATAAAGCTGATTTATTTCATTCATGATCATTTATGACAACATTTTCAAAGAATGACATTTAAGTCTAAATATCAAAAATAAAACAAAAATATACATTGTAGTAAAAAAACGAACTTAAATTTCGAAATAACTGTTCTTTTGTACTTTATATACCGCCATGTAAACTTTGTCAACACGTTTCGATAGACAGAAATGTAAAATAAAAAACGTGCGTTAGCCGGGAATCGAACCCGGATCGACTTGGAAGGCAACCATGCTAACCTTTACACCACCAACGCCCTTACATGATTACGAAGTACATCATTATATCTCACGTATACGTGACATATGTACAACAGTGAACGACTTCGCTGCCGATAGAAACTACCGGTATACACTTATACATTATTTGTCGGTACTCTCTAATCAAGCATGCATGTCGCCAATCAACGTTAATTGCTTTGTTCAGAGAGACATGAATAAATTAACATTCATATGATTCGAGTAGTCAATAAAAACGCCTCGTGCCTCTCCAATATTACTTAAACCAGAGCTCCGATTTGAAGTGACACGTGGTTAAAGATGAGAATTTATCTACCGTTGTTTTAAGAACGTCATCGCAAATCGTCAAGTCCATTACATATGTTTATCCGTTGTTATGTTAATTGGTTACCACGGTAGTTTATTATAAAATGAAAATAATTCATCATGCAAGGTGTCAGAATATTGACAGACAGACAGACAGACAGACACCCAGACATTTTATTTGACTTGCGCAATGTACATCGTCAACAACACATGTAGTTGGTATTGATATATGTCAACATGTATATACGCAGAAAACAAGTGTCAACAAACATTAATATTTACCAAACAAATATGTACTGAAGTACAGAGGATGAACCATTGGTAAATTACGTTATACGATTTATCAAATTCAATCTAATACTCAACAAATACTTAACAAATAAACAGTTTTATTAATTCAGACCTATTGGTTGATTGTAGCAATTGTACATACTTAAAACAGATGGATTATTATAGTAATATTGTGTTATGTATTTCTTTCTTATATCAACAAATGTTGAACAAATACATACAAAATGAAATTCGTCCTCAATATCCGTGGCATTACAACACAGACAATATCTTTCTTGTCTAGCAATATTGTTTCATTTATATCTACCAGTCTGTATACGAGGGGGGGAACAGATAATCTTAATCGGCATAAATAAAACCATAAATGTTTCGGAACTACAAAGAAAAACTTAAAAATGAAGCACCACATATTCCATATAATAATAACAATTTACAGGATCTGATACAGAAGCAAAAAAAAAAATGTAAACAAACTTCTGTACAATGTACAAATTAAAACCAAGAAAGCAAATGAAAAAATTGAATCAAAGTGGAACAAAACTTTTAACTGTAATATATTACTAAATTGGAAAACGATATAGCTTATTCCAAGAAAAGCGACAATTGATATGTCCATGAGATGCTTCCAATACAAATTTATTATGAGGATTATACCGACAATGAAATACCTATTCAAATGCAAAATTAAACCCAGTAGTCTATGTGATTTTGTCACTCACATGTCGAAACCATAGATTACTTATTTTGGGAATGTTTTTATATACAGATTCTCTGGAGAAATCTAAACAATTTAATTCAGTTTAATAATATTGGAACACAAATTTCCAAAAAGAATGTTTTTTTAGGAATCACAGAAAAAAAAAACCTAGCACAGATGTACTCAATTACATTATAATACTCCTAAAGGTCTATATATTCAAAATAAAAAATATTAACAGGCTACCAATCTTTGAAGGATTTATCACTTTTTTAGACTCAAAAATCAAATTGGAAGAAGAAATTGCATTTATGAGAGATAAATATGACACTCATTGTCAAAAAATGGAACCTTTTTAACATTCATTTGTAATTGTTTGATAATTGGTAAAATATACTTTAAATCGTTATCGAGTTAGTTGGCAAAAAACAAAAGTACAATGATCCAGCAAGGGTGTAGAAAACAAAAAAAGCAATTGTAGTCTTCAAAATTACAAAACTAGTTTTCATAAATGAATTTGCATGTGCAGGCAAGTGCGTATGTGTGTGTGTGTGTGTGTGTGTGTGTTTGGTGTGTGTGCGTGTGTGTGTACGTGTGTGTGTGCGTGGGTGTGTGTGCGTGCGCGTGTGTGCGTTAGTGTGTGTTTGTGTGGGTGAGTATAACATGATTTATGTTATGTAAACGGATATATAATGGACAGAAATAAATGAGAAAAAAAGAAAAGAATGACGCTTTTAGATTGTTCGGGCCAACAGGTCAAATATCAAGTTATTTAGGCTTGTAACAAAAAAAATACATTCGCGCAATTTCTTGAGAACGCTTTGACCTTCAATCATGCAATTCAGTGTAGTGGCTACTAAGGTGGATAGTAAGACGCGATTGAGGTTAACAGGTAAAAGGTCAAGGTCAATTTTGTATCATTAAATTGGTTTACACACATTATCTAGATAATTTGTATCAAACAAATTAGCATGCTGATTGGTTTCTTCAGCCATTTTCGGTAATCCACCTCATTCGTCGTCGCATCCTCATGTTCATCATCACCATATTAATATACATACTTTTCATGGTCATAATTATGAGCAGAAGCAGCATTATCATCATCATTTTTACATTCTACTTCTCATTTTCGAACGACTGCTTCTCGTCATCATCATAATCATTATCATCATCATCACTTCGACCGTCACATGCAAATTTTGCAAAGTATTTAACGTGACCGAAAATATTATAATCACAATAACATTTAATTACAGAATGAACGACAACACAGTTGTTCTAATTGTTATTTATGGAATTATTATAATTATCATACAGATGATCTTTAAAAACAACACATAACTTTTCATTCATTAAAATATAAATAAGGCGCAACTTCAAGTGCGTCAGCAGGATAAACACCTTATTATAGCATATGATTCTTATGCATTGCAAGGTACCAATTCCCAAAACAAAACATGTATACATATTAAGAGAATACATACGAGTTCAATGTTAACATGCTTAATCTCGCAATCTTAACCAATATACGAACATGAACACAAACGTTATAGAAAATTAATTCACAATCGGTATAAGGTACCATCAATCAAATGTTGGTTATTTCATTGACATTTCTAACGAACAATTTTACGCCTATACCGAAACGTTTACTGGTATATGTTGCGGAACCAAAATTGGGTCTATATGTCTTGTGAACCATTCTTCGCCGATTAATAGTGTTTAACTGACAGTGAATATGCCTTGTTTACATATAGTAGCTTTCCGGTGCAGAGCAAACAAGTATTTGCAATTGAATAAAACTTTACTTTCGTTTATTGTCTGGTACTCCTGCTCCTGAACTTTAATTCTTGTTAATTATTCATCAGCGTTTTGTCTGTTGTGAAACAAAAGATCGCATATTCTCGCTTTAATTGACAAGAAGCAAAAAGACACAACGCGCACACAAATGCAATGAATACAACCGGGGTAACTGCCTTTAAATGGTCAATGCAACGCATCTTGTTTAAACCGTGTTTAATGACTACAAACCTCACACTTGGCCAACACTAACTAACAAACCAAGTAAGTAAAAATATAAAAAGGCAATTCGCTACAAAAATATAGATACTATTTTTAAAGTAGATCTGGAGAATGTTTGAAACGTGAAATTGTAATACACATGCTAAACGCGCACTAGAAACAATGTATCAATTTTATGAATGTGTATACATGAACTACATTGAAAAAAAACAACATGTATTTAATCAAATGTTTTTAAAATAATATTTACACAAAACGAAAATCTTATACTAATATACTGTTCTATATATACATGTATTATCCAATAAGATATACCTTTCATATTTACACAAACTGTTCCAGACATCAATAATACGATTGCTCACATTATAATCATTAGATGCTTCCGTATTTATTGATGACTCATGATTTTGAGGCTGGATTAGTTTAAACCTATATAATTAAGCTCGATTGCACCGAAAGCCTAAGCTTATTTAAAACGCTTTCGAGTCCGTTTCCTCGGACTATGACCGGTACTTGGTGTCTGTGGGGGAGATTAAAAGAACGCTCCGACTGTGGGGATCGAACTCGTGACCTCTCGATCGCTAGGCGTACACCATAATCACAACGCCACGGCGACCTGTTCTCAGGCTGGATTAATCAGAAGTCGCATTGATATTCGATTGATGATTTCATTATCAATATATCTAACGAAGTCTTCATATGGAACATCTTTAACTTGATCACAATCCTGATTATCGCCATCGATAACACCGATGCTACCTACAGACCAGGCAAATACGGCATCATCAGCCTCCTCATCATCATTTGTTTTACGTATTCGATCATACGTTCGGAAACGTTTTACTGCAACATGCTTCAGCGTCTCTAGTTCCTGTTTGATGGGAATGTATTCCTCCGGAGCGATATTGTGTATGCTTTTCTTATCACAATCATTATCGTCAAAAGTACACTCTGCACAGCCGAATTCTAACCTACTCTCAATGTTCTGAGTACATGCGCGCAGTGTGTTCACAAGTTCGCGTAATTTGGAAGGAACCAATGTTTCGCAGTAAATATTTAAACACTTCAATGATTGAGGTGGCCGTATGGCGATACATGTATGCGAATGGATTGTAAGCGTTTCCAGCTGTGTGAGCGATGATAGGGACTGCGATATAGACTCCACATGTGTCACTGGCTCAGATGTCCACTTCAGACTGAGGCTCTTAATATTCAGATTACGGAGCGCCTCCCACAGACCGGGACTGTCTTTCATATCGTTCATTTCTATTGTATTTTTTAACACCGTCATAACAACGGATGTATCTGGATCTGATCCTTCTACGAACGATGTAATGCTAAAGCGCGACAGCTTAAATTTCACCTCGTGATCGAGTGTCACCAGAGTGCTGAGCAGACTGTGTAGAAATGTAGATGAACATGTGACTTGCCACATTGTAAGCGTGTCCAGCTTTGTGAGCGATGATAGTGACTGCGACAACAATTTCCTATGATTCACTATCCCAGATTCCTGCCAACCACCAAGGCTGAAAATCCTAATATTGAGACTATGGAGCGCCTCCCACAGACCGGGACTGTCTATCATAACGTTCAGTTCTAACGAATTGTTCAAAACCGTCATTATAACGCCTGTAGCTGTATCTGATCCCTGTACACTCGATGTAATGCTACAAGGGCCCAGCCAAAAGTTTACCTCATGATCGAGTGTCACCAGAGTGCTGAGCAGACTGCGTAGAAATGTAGAGGAACATGTGACTTGCCACATTTTTAGCGTTTCCAGCTGCGTGAGCGATGATATTGACTGCAACAGCGACTCCCAATGATTCACGTGCAGAGCTGTCCGCCAACCACTAATACTGAGACTCTTGATATGGAGACTATGGAGCGCCTGCCATAGACCGGGACTGTCTTCAATAACGAACATTTCTAATGTATTGTTCAAAACCGTCATTTTAACCATTGTAGCTGTATCTGATCCCTGTACACTCGATGTAATGTTACAAGGGCCCAGCCAAAAGTTCACCTCATGATCGAGTGTCACCAGAGTGCAGAGCAGACTGTGTAGACATGAAGGGGAACATGTGACTTTAAATATTTTTAGCGTTTCCAGCTGCGTGAGCGATGATAGTGACTGCGACAACGACTTCCCAAAATTCACTATCCTAGATTCCTGATCACCACTAAGACTGAGACTCTTGATATTGAGACTATGGAGCGCCTCCCATAGACCGGGACTGTCTTCAATAACGAACATTTCTAATTTATTGTTCAAAACCGTCATTTCAACCATTGTTGCTGTATCTGATCCCTGTACACTCGATGTAATGCTACAAGGGCCCAGCCAAAATTTCACCTCATGATCGAGTGTCACCAGAGTGCTGAGCAGACTGTGTAGACATGTAGAGGAACATGTGACTTTCCATATTTTTAGCGTTTCCAGCTGCGTGAGCGATGCTATTGACTGCGACAACGATTTCCCATGACTCACTATCGTAGATTCCTGCCCACCACTTAGACTTAGACACTTGATATTGAGACTATGGAGCGCCTCCCACAGACCGGGATTGTCTTCAATAACGACCATTTTTAATGTATTGTTTAACACCGTCATTACAACGGATGTATCTGTATCTGATCCTTCTACACACGATGTAATGCTACAGCGTTCAAGCCAAAAGTTCACCTCGTGATCGAGTGTCACCAGAGTGCTGAGCAGACTGTGTAGACATGTAGAGGAACATGTGACTTTCCATATTTTTAGCGTTTCCAGCTGCGTGAGCGATGATATTGACTGCGACAACGACTTCCCATGATTCACTTTCCTAGATTCCTGCCCACCACTAAGACTTAGACTCTTGATATTGAGACTATGGAGCGCCTCCCACAGACCGGGACTGTCTTCAATAACGACCGTTTTTAATGTATTGTTTAACACCGTCACAACAACGGATGTTTCTGTATCTGATCCTTCTTCACACGATGTAATGCTACAGCGTTCCAGCCAACAGTACACCTCGTGATCTAGTGTCACCAGAGTGCTGAGCAGACTGTGTAGACATGTAGAGGAACATGTGACAAGGGTACAGGTAATGTCTGTTATGCAGGGCAGTACTGGTAGAGGGTCTGCCCTGTTCAGAACAAACCAGACAGGAAGTTCTGATCTGGTCGAACATGCATAATCTGAAACAACAATTGAATTAACAAGAAATCGTGTACACCATACTTAATACATGTAATATTCTAATATTGTTTGACAGTGGAGCGCGTTCGTTTCATCTGTCGACACTTGTACACATGTGAAACTTATAAACTTTCAGAACAAACTCAATACATTTAATTAAGTCCTATTCAAGCTAAATTATTTGGTTTAATTTATTAAGTAACAGTTTTCTTGTTCACATATTTTAAACGTATTTCTTAGATTGACACCGACATACTTAAACATTACTAATACGTACATTGAGTTAGTGCGGTCGTGTTCTTGTCATTACAAGCATACATTTGTACATTTTCATATTCAAATAGTCATGTTCGTTACCTGTATATGTGGCCTAGGATATACATTGAAACACTTTCAATGTTTTTTATCAATTGACAATAACTTATTAAAAATAGTATTGGCCATTTAAGTTAACATAAAATAAATGTTAATGGTATATGGGCGACAAGCCAAATTGTTAATTACCAAAGTCCTCGCAGCAATTACCTCCGTTATATGTTTCAGTCTTACCGCTTCCATAACAAGAACAAGACTTACTTTGTGAAAACAGATTTGTAGTTGGAAACGTGTTCCGATAAAAGGAAAGTTTGTATTGCAAATATCTACATACACATACTTGGTTTGTGTATAGGCTATTTGCAGTCCCAATTGAAAGTAGATGCATAAAATAAATGATTGAAACCAATAATTGTTAAAAAAAAATGAATCGATCACCATCAAACATTATTATCTTCATATTTAGCATTGAATTCCAGTAACTATTTTGCATATATTCTATCGTTTTGAGTGAACCACGATAACGAAAATTGACAGATGATTTTGACCCAGAGTCTTGTTTAATAATAAATGTTTATTGCGATAAAAGTACTAAGTGATGCCGGGCCGTTTTTTTTTGTTTAAGCAGAACATGTCGGATGTATTGTTCATTGCTTTAAAGTTAGTTATTACTATTTTTAGTTGGTAAAACACAGGAGTACGATTTGTTGAAGATGTCATGAATTAAAACGGAATATTTATAACTAGAACGGAATTTTAAACAGAACTTGGCGTAAGTGTAAATTTTCTACAATTTAAAGGAATGCTACAAGTGATTAAAACAAACTGAGGATTGCTAAAACTCGAGAACATCGCAACAATTAATGATGCATAGTGTTTCCCTATCATTCCGAGATATATTAAGCCCATAATTTTCCACAACACAAATAACAATTGTATAAAATATACATTAAAGGGAGACTGTACGATTTTCATATGTGTTTAATTGTAATATATTGATAAAAATATGTTACAATAACACAAAATAGGCAAGAAAAATTATACATTGAAGACGAATTTCATAAAATGCAGCAAAGCCAAGTTAGCGCTGGTTAAAGCCGATGCCGACACTTTTACTCGTATTTGCAAGGAAACAAAATTGTGTCTTTGTGTCGTATGAACGAATCTGCACTAAAACTAAATTTAGATTCACATTGTACATGCATGTTATATATGCTGGCGAATTCGACTGGAAGCCTTTTTCGATTTCAGAATTAAATATCTGGCTTTTTTTGCATTTTTCGACACATGTTCTTCTTAACTTTTATTTTAATTTATATTGAAATATATGTATAACAACTTTTTTTTACACATTTTATATAAATTCATAAATATTTGACAAAATCGTACAGTCTCCCTTTAAGTAGACACTGGTTGGATTTTTATTGCATATAAACAGTCAATAAGTAAAAGTTAATCTATCAATAATTATGATACAGGTTTACGGTTCGTTAAAATTAATCGGTTAGTTATAATTTAGTTTAGGTAAAAGAATTGCAAATCTGTGTTTAGCAGCGAAAAGCGAACCAACACATTAATGCATTTTTCTCAGTTGAAATGTTTTAGATTACTTAAATTTATTTTACTTTGAATTAGATAGTTTCTCCTTATACAGTATTAATAACATTCAGCTAGGTACTACTTTTGTTTAATATATGATCTGATTTAATTTTAGTCCTTTTACGTATTTGGTCAAAATGTGAATCATATGCATTCTTTTTTGTACACATAACCAATTAACCAATTTGTTTACCAAACACATACGTCGGTTCAATAAACTGATAACATTTTTTCGATACGTATTTTACGTTTTTAAATGTGAACCAACTTATTTGAATATCTTTGATGTGAACTCACACAGTCGATCATACATTATCGTGTTTACATATTTCAATGCCAATGCGTTCCGTATTTCAAATAATGTGAATTACTGTGCGGGAGACTTCGTGCTGAGAAAACATTGTTTATATCTTTGTTCATTGTGTTGTTTTTTATTAATATAGTAAACAGAATACTCGCCTTACTTTCTAAACCAAAAAAATTCATTGTGACAATCTTCAATACGCAGAAAGTAGTAACGAAACATAGCATACGTAATCATTTTTTAACGAGAAGGGTACAAATAGTTAAGCTGTGAAACTAATACGGCATACGAACGTATGTCGTCCCTATAATAGATGTAGTGTATATTCCAAGCATTTAACAACACAATTAACATGCAAACTTTATCTTTTGCGAATAATTGTTATTTGAAATCGCTACCTGGTTGACAAAAACTAGTTATTATGATTTCCTTTCAAAAGCATATAAAATATTAACGACCGAAACAGAATTTCGAAGCCGTTAATTTTAGTTAATTTTGTATTGTTTTATTGCATGTTAAGAGAATGTATGCTCAACTGCAAACTGTGATACTGTACCCAGTGTATGGCTACACATCTAATGGGAAACATCATAATAATAAGTGCGTGTAACTCTGTTGTCAACATTTATCGAGGAGGAGCACTCACCTCTGAGGGAAACATTACTTTTATACGTGCAAGGAATCGTTTTGGTTTCTTGAACATCGTAATTATAATGGATAACGGCACGTTCACATAGGTGTTTCAAACTGAAGTTTCGCAATTAAGTGCTGTATTGAATAATTCAAAATCATGTTCTTGATATGGTTTATATCTCATTCGTCTATTTGCTTCATGAAATAGTATTTAATAAGCTGACTCAGTTAAATCATAGAATCTTTTATCTGACTGGAAACAATACGTACATTGCGAACTGTACACAACGAAAACACATATCATACAAATATGTTATTGTATATTTACCTTTTAGCCATATGTCTGTCCCCCATAGTGTTAAATTTGTCAGCTTGCTGCACGTTGACAGGTCAAACTCAAAATAAGATGCAGACTCGCCTCTTTCAGGGGAACTCTGACTCTTTCCCTCGAATATGCGTAGCTTCAAACACAGAACATTGGACATGTTGTTTGTCCAGATGCCGTGGATGTCTCTTATTTCGTTGACCGGTACGACGAAAGAAAAGTGACTAAGTTTGAGGTTACTGTCAGAATGTTTATTCGCTACAGCTTCTCGGTATCCTGATAGTATGATTTTTGGAAACTCATCATTACAAGAATGAAGAGCGCGTTCATTCATCATGCTAGATAGCTTATTCGCAGCAGATATTTCCAGTCCACAAAGGAATATAAACACCTGTGAAATGTCCATATGTGCATCATTGTAACGATGGAGATATTCGGAAATAATGGCATCAATCAGATGGGTATTATGGGCGATATACAACGCAGCGAGGAATTCCTGTACGCTTTTATGGATGAAGGAAAATGAAGAAGATGATCGCAATTTAGACGCATTTCGCGTTGCCGATATAATTCCGGATTTGAATGCAAACTCATTTTGTTCCCCTTCATCTAATTCAAATCTCTCCAAATCTGTAGAGCTAAACACTAGTGAGCTTTCTCTTGTATTTGAAAACAACAAATGAAATGCCGCTTCAGCAAGACGATCCACGTTTTCAATATTGGGCCGTATGTATTCAGTGCCTGTAAAGCATCGGAAAGGTGGCGATTGAAATTTTCTTTTTTTCTTGTTTGCCTTCTTAAGAAGACTTTCCAAGAAGAGGCTGTATATTTCACACATGGAGCCTTTCAGTTCAGTCCCTTTAACCCATGACTGCACAATCAACTGCAACAACATTGGCGAAATCAGAAACTTACTCAAGTTGTTCTTCAATATGTACGATTCAAATTCAGATTGTTTTTTTACCAAATCCTCACTATCTTTACAATCATCCCTACACCCCAGCAGTCTTTTGCTCACTTCAAAAGGCTCATTCACTCCTTCCAGTTGCAGCAGCGTGCTCATCTTCTGGTCTGGTATTTTCGCTTCTGACAATTTCCAAGGTCGAGTTGTAATCAACACATCACACTGGCTGTGAGATACAGCCAATTCCGGTAGGTTATGAACTTCAGGGCCGGTCCACTCATCTAGACCATCCAGCTGTACCAAGCAACGTTCACGTTTCATGATCTCATTCAGTAATTTGTTCGCTTTCTTACGATCTTCCTTGTCAAAAATAGATTTAATTATTTGTTGTTTAATCATCTCTGAAATTTCATACTCATTTACTGATTGCCTTAAAGTGACATGGAAAACGAACGAGTACTCTTTCAGGGTCGTTAGATCTTGAAAGAATTCGGTGGGTGTACTTCCTGCATCGGTTGTGTACGCCTGTTTCCGCTCGACTAGTTGTGTTGTTTTTATCCTACACCAGTCCAGAACTAATATGGCGAGGAACGTGGATTTACCAGAACCAGCCTCGCCTTGAATGAACATGTTGCGGTTGTATTTACCATCCTTTAAAAACACTTCGCTGTATTTCGTAATTGCTGTACCCGTTGTCTTGAAGGACCCATTGTCTTTGTCTTTTACCATCAGTTGCAAATTGGGTGGCATGTAAATATCAAGTACCCTATATTGATCCTCGTCTTTCAATGCCGAGATTGGGACGTAACTCAATGTTCTGTCGTAATGCTTCATCATCATAGATAGCAGCATTTCTGAAATCAAACATACACCCTGATTTGAAGTATTCCACACATTATACACGCGAATTGTTTCATTAACTACTAATCGAACATTACTTCAGCATTATACACTTAACTTGTACAAATAACGTGTGCTGAAAACAATAACCAGACCGCGTTCTTACTCATGTCAATGATTGATAATAAAAATGAAACACATATTTTCGTTGCGTAACTCGGTCTGTAAACAATAGTTTCCTTTGAATAACAACAACACGAAAATTATATCATTTTCGGTAGATAAATAGCTTACAATAAACGCAGTTTACTTGTATGGTGTCGCTGTGACGTCAAATCTGACATGTATATGCATGTGCTGTGAAATGCAATTTGCGAATAAGTTAATATATGTGATGCATATGAGTACATACTCTATGACACATGTTAAATAACACTTAAACAATCAATCACTTCATACCATTACCATACTAAGAGGCTCAATTTTAGAATGAATAGCTTGCTTGACAATGTCTGAATTAAGCATTGTCCGAATTATAATACAACGTTTTGCGTTTTGTATGGAACTTGTTAAGTACTTACAATCGATGAAAATGTTATCATTCTTCCTATTTGTTTATTTGTTAATTGTGTGTTGCATTGTCTGTAGTCCAGCTGATATTTTAAATTGATTAACCATTATTTACAAGATTACTTTTTTGACTTCCAGCATACGATGGCGCTTAAGATTTTGAAATTGTGTATCTGACCACCAACTGCCTTCTATATCCTTGGCGTAAGGATATTCTGTTTATTGCTATATTTTTCATAGGCAATTTCATATTCTAAATACTAGTAGTTTGCGTTGCAATATTGATCATATGTATATGTCCTCATATAACGTTTCCATCTTAACGCTTTTATGTGAATTATTGTTAAACGACTATCGAAATGCTTTTTTATTGTTTAGTGGCATATATATATATTGACAAGTGAATTATTCAAAGGTCAATTTTCATCAGATGATGTCTGTTGATTATTTAGGTCTTACCCCAATCTATAGAAAATGCTGACCCCTATAGATGTTAAATTAATTATTGTTAATACAGTGCATGTTTGAGTATTAGCTTAACCGATGTACTGCTCAGTTACTTCCAGCATTGTCATTTGCATTATGAAAAATATATGAGTAGCTCACACGTAGCTCAAAGTCAATGGGAGCCAGTCAGTGAAATAAGTATTTAATTGCCATACATTCAAACAACAATCAAATAAACATATTAATTATCCCCAACATGTACCGACCATCCAGGATAGTCAATGGGAATAAGTAACAACTGTTCATTTACATATGTTTTATTATACCTATTTTGAAATACTCAACCAATTCAATTATTTCCATTGACTAGGTGAAGAAAATTGTATTTTATGGAACGACGCACCATGTAATTTCGTTGATTATAGTAGTTGTTCAAAAATGTGAGTTTCGATGATAATAAACAATGAGGGAAAATGAAATTGTTTTGCTTAGGCCAAATAAAAAAATAGGTCCGTTTCCGGTCGCCCGACCGTGTCTCCAGAATCGGCGCCGACCCTCAACTTTTTATTTCGGTCGCCAAAAAAAATAAAAAAATGTGTTCAGTTTCGTGTATTTCGGTTCATTTCTCCATTCTAGTACCCGAAAGACAAAAAAAAAAAAAATAAAAAAAATCCCTACCTACCGACCCT
>VMBQ01005018.1:0-51103 GCA_007657795.1 Dreissena rostriformis | reverse complement strand
AGTTCCTTCACACCTGCTTCTGTATTTGTTATAATAGTGTTATTGCCATCAATAATGGCCGATTCTATGTCCTCTTTCCCCCTGGCAGTCTGTGCTGTCAGTTCCTTCACAACTGCTTCTGTATTTGTTATAATAGTGTTATTGCCATCAATAATGGCCGATTCTATGTCCTCTTTCCCCCTGACAGTATGTGCTGTCAGTTCCTTCAAACCTGCTTTTGTATTTGTTATAATAGTGTTATTGCCATCAATAATGGCCGATTCTATGTCCTCTTTCCCCCTGGCAGTATGTGCTGTCAGTTCCTTCACACCTGCTTCTGTATTTGTTATAATAGTGTTATTGCAATCAATAATGGCCGATTCTATGTCTTCTTTCCCCCTGGCAGTCTGTGCTGTAAGTTCCTCCACACCTGCTTCTGTATTTGTTATAATAGTGTTATTGCCATCAATAATGGCCGATTCTATGTCCTCCTTCCCCCTGGCAGTCTGTGCTGTAAGTTCCTTCACACCTGCTTCTGTATTTGTTACAATAGTGTTATTGCCATCAATAATGGCCGATTCTATGTCCTCTTTCCCCCTGGCAGTCTGTGCTGTAAGCTCCTTCACAACTTCTTCTGTATTTGTTATAATAGTGTTATTGCCATCAATAATGACCGATTTTATGTCCTCTTTCCCCCTGGCAGTATGTGCTGTCAGTTCCTTAACACCTGCTTCTGTATTTGTTATAATAGTGTTATTGCCATCAATAATGGCCGATTCTATGTCCTCTTTCCCCCTGGCAGTCTGTGCTGTCAGTTCCTTAACACATGCTTCTGTATTTGTTATAAAAGTGTTATTTCCATCAATAATGGCTGATTCTATGTCCTCTTTCCCTCTGGCAGTCTGTGCTGTAAGTTCCTTCACACCTGCTTCTGTATTTGTTATAATAGTATTATTGCCATTAATAATGGCCGATTTTATATCCTCTTTCACCCTGGCAGTCTGTGCTGTCAGTTCCTTCACACATGCTTCTGTATTTGTTATAATAGTGTTATTGCTATCAATAATGACCGATTCTATGTCCTCCTTCCCCCTAGTTGTCTGTGGTGTCAGTTCCTTCACACCTGCCTCTGTGTTGGATATAATAGTGTTACTTCCGTTAATAATGACCGATTCTGAGCCCTGTTTATCTGTGTGTGTTTGTGCCGTAAGTTCTTGCACACCTGTCACTGTGTTTGATATTATAGTGTTACTGCCATCTATTATGACCGATTCTATTACTTGTTTCCCCCTGACTGTCTCTGCTGTCAGTTCTCGCAAACGTTCCTCGTTGTTTGATATTTTCGTGTTTCTGCCACCCATTCTGACCGATTTTGTTTCTTGTTTTTCTCTTGCTGTCTCCTCCAGCACAACTGCCTCTATAATTGTCGAGCGATTTTATTTAATATAAAGAAGTGAAACTCGAGACAATGATATAATACAGCTTTTGTTAAGTTCAATGTGATATGATAATTTAAATGACTTGACGGTGTGTAATAAGAAGGCGATTTAATTAAAGACAAGTATTATGTCCAGATTAATAAGTTGATGGCGATTGTTCACTGCATGTTATACAACTTAGCAAGACAGTTATTTACAAATGTACTATCCCTTATTCTCATAGTATCGGCCCCCTCATTGTATCGTGACTTAAACCAGGCCACTCGGAAAAACCCTCAAAAAGTGCAGGACGGTCAATGTTTTTCAATTTTGAGAACTTTTATTGTATTTAGAGTATTAATATTAATGACTATGAAGACGATCATTTTTATATGATTTCAGGTTTTGATTGGAAAGTATGTCATGTTAAATCCTGGGTGATGATGTGATTTTTTAAATTACTTAAGACATAATTGTGTAGTTTGTTCATGGTTTATTAGTAGGTTTATAAAATAGTTTATAATCCGCTTATTTGTGAAAATAATGTAACACTATTACAGAACAATACGAGCAAGAGTTCGTTTTTCCATTAGGTAACTATTTATAGAACAAGGTCATGCGCATAGTAACAAACCTTAGCAACCAAATATCTTTACTTAAAATACTTTACTTAAAATATTGAGATGTATTCATTAAGAGGGCCGATACCACGGGTGCACATGCTATATGACCTTATTTATTATAACACATACATATGGACATATTAAAAATAAAAATAAATTGTTGCCACCATTGTTGAATGTTTTAAAGGATCGCAAAAATGTGGGACAACATAAAAATTAACACCTAACTTGCAGATTTCTAAATCGCCCTTCCGATTAAGATGTGAATGTGTTGATATTACAAATATATTCACAATGCATTTGATAGTAACAAGAGAGTAATTATTATGTACAATTCTCAAATAAACCAGTAAACAATTTGCATCAATTAGCTATGATATATATATATATATAATATTACAACTACTACTACTGCTACTGCTACTGCTACTCCTGCTGCTGCTGCTGCTACTGCTACTGCTACTGCTGCTGCTGCTGCTGCTACTGCTAATGCTACTGCTGCTGCTGCTGCTGCTGCTGCTGCTGCTGCTACTGCTACTGCTACTTCTACTGCTACTGCTACTGCTACTGCTACTACTACTACTACTACTACTACTACTACTACTACTACTAATACTACTACTAATACTACTACTACTACCAATAATAATAATAATAATAATAATAATAATAATAATAATAATAATAATAATAATGATAATAATAATACACTTTTCCTAGTTGAATATTTTTTACAGTAAATCATACAATTAAGTAAACTTAAATAAACCGCATAAGGAATTCACCATTATATTGTAACTTCGTAACAAAACGCAATGTCCAAATTATTCACCCATTTTGAATATTGTTTTAAAATTAGCCAAACAATTACTCTACACACACAAAAAACAAGATAGAGAGTACTTATCCCTATTTATATATGTTATGCAATATGTTATTGTATAATATGAAGGAGAAATAACTTACATTTGTTTTAGTTCCTTGAACGCACTGTTAATGTAGTCAACGTCATAAGAAAATGTCACGGTGTTCAATATTCAACTAAATATCGCACGTTTTTTTAAATAGGTCACTGAATCATTCTGCTCCGATTAACATTATAAGACATTTTCAATTAACGAACCACCATCATCATGGTTGATGAACACATTAACAGAGGACGAGTTGCACATTCGCAATGACGCATGGTATGTGACATCTCACGTGGTGTTTGAAAAGATTGTTAATTTGTCGACATTCTTCTTTGATGCGCGTGTGCATATGTATCCTTTGCAACCGAATTTGCCTATTTTTGCAAAAAGTTATATGACTCATGTTTATAGACGATTATAGTAAACGCATTGTAACTCAAGTATGCTAAATGGTGTACATAAATATCTTAAACTTCTCCTAGCTCTATCCAACATAGGAATTCACACAACCTGTTATCGAATTAAAAGATTGAAAACTTATTTATATAATGTTATTTAACCACAACTACAAATAGCCATTTATCCAAGTAATTGCTACATGCTTAGATTAACATCACAGGTTAAATTTTACCCATGTCTTGCGAACACTTTATATTTAAATGTTAAACTCGATTTACAAACACTCCATATATCATGCTGAATGTGTTTTCAAATGCATATTCATGTCCTCGTTTGACTTTTACCACTCACATTCGCTATGGGCGAGTCAAGTAAGGCTTCATTACAACTCATGCAGAACCTAAGAGGTATATAGAAGTAAACCGTCTAGAGTGTTAAACAAACCCAGGTATAACAGGTAAACTTTTATATTTAAATATATATGCTTTATAATTTTCAGGTTTTTAATCGTCATAAGATTCATATAATGGATATTTTCGAGCATGGTAAATGTTCAGTATTACTGTTTTCTTGCCAAAAACATTTCTACATCGAAAATGTGCAAATCTGAAACATTTGTTTTTTCAATTTTGTCAATCAATAAAAACGAGAACAAGTCCCTTTAATATGAGTCAACTTGTGATTTTATATGCGTTATAAATTGTTCTATGGTTTATCTGAAACCACAGTAACGCGAACTAAAACTGTGAAAATAGACGCGTATGTATGTTAATTAACAACAGAAAATTTATAAATTAAAGCTAGACATTTTACCATAACAAAAAGCTAGAACTAATTCCCAATTAAGTTTAAAAACAGGTCTGCCTGTAAGCTACCGACAGACACAATTGCAGGACAATACCTCCATCCAAAGTCAATTTATTGAGCAGAAAACATTTTTCTTTTTTAAGTAACATTGACCTTGATCCAATTTGCCCCAAACACAATCTCTCAGTATATCAGCCTTTGACCAAATCACACACACACACAATACCAGCACAGTATCTCTAGCATAACTGATTATATTTAGCATAAATTTGTTATATATTTTTAGCAACCTTGATTTTGACTCGACTGGCTCAAAGTGCAACCCTAGCTATGTTTTCATGTCAGCTATGGCAGAAGTTGGTGCACGAAAACGCTTACCTGATATTCTCAAAGTACAAAAGTGTGCATAATTCTGCTAAATTACAGATCAGAGTTATGGGCCTTGGTCGGTTACCTCACACGATGATCGCAAAGATATGTTTGACATGTCAATTGCATTTATGTTGTAGCTTCATAGAAACGTACTTGTTGCTTGCATACTTTAAAATCACAATTTTAACTTGCACGCAAACCTGAACCTGAGGATTCTAAGTTTAACAGGGGGAACAATCATACTAAACGACTGGTAAAAAATATATTATAGGTATTGGTCAGTAATTGTTTATAAAGACTATGAACTAATATATATTGTTTTCAAATAATGTAGTAGACTTGAGTAGATTATGGCGTTTTTAAAAGCAAACGTTGACTTGACATTTTTAAATAGGGACGGGACATAATTCTGCTTAATGGCAGGTCAGAGTTATGAGCCTTGGTCAGTTACCTCGCATGTCTATACCAAAGACACGTGTGAAGTTTTAAATGAATATATGTAGTAATTACTTATATATGTACTTGTTGATTGCAAATGTAGTTCCAAAAGAATACTTGTAGTTGAAAAAGTTGATATGGAGGCGTTGCACGTTTACCTTAACCAGAGTAGTACGCGGACGCTCCAGCCGAGCTTTGGGTGAGTAATATAGCTAGGACATACGGCGAATAGTGGAGCGAAAAATGATTTATCGCAAAAGCAACCCAATTTCAAATGGTTCCTGATGTGTTTGCCTTTGCTGTCTTTCTTGTGGTAACACATTTCTGTTCATTGTTCCATATATATGAGTGTTGGCCATGTGAATAAGAAGTATAAAAGTAATTCACGTACGATATATGAAGGTAGATGAAAGTAGATCGCATGATTCTCAGTCACAGCTGCTTTAAATTAAAACATGCGTTTGACGTGTGGGTTGCAATCTGTCAAGCTTTTAAGCTATACGGTGCTTACAAAGTCAACAAGGTGATGAGTTTGGTTTAAGAATTGGTTCGCTTGATGGACACCCTTTGAAAGAATAAGTTAAGATTCGTTTTCCATATTGAATAATTGCTTGTTGAAAACACTGGGTCGGTCCGTCAGCCCGCCCGCCCGCGCTGGATCGATCGATCAGTCACTCAATCACACACATATGTGTAGTGTTACGTGTGTGGATATATATGTAGCTGCATAAGGCGGTAGTCATGCTTTTGTCCATTGCTTGAAATCAAATGCAGGTTTTAAAGCAATGTGCCCCTATAAGTAATTCTGTCTCCTCTTAAAGTTGAAGCAATTTTTCCCTGGGCCATAAAGAAGTATGTGCGTATTTTGAATTTTTACGTATATTAAACGAAACGATTTGCAAATTCTATTTATGTAACTGTATGTTGAATTTCTACCTAAGATATGATGTTATGATCAACGTTAATACGTTTTCCATATTTAATGGATTTAGTTCTGCCTGGCGACGTTTTGAGATTGTATCGCAGGAAAACACTTTTGCGGGAGTTAAGTACACTATCAACTTAAATTTTATATTAATACCGGTATTTATGTGAACAATTCCCATACACTTCTGTTTCATTGCTGATGTATGGAGTTTTACAACATTTAAGTCATGCATCAGGTTTTTTGTTGAAAATAAACATCAAGTCAGAAATAGGTTCTAATTGAACCATTAACCATCGTAAATTTTGTTGCGACGTGTCAAATTCTAAATTGGCGCGTGAATGTTCAGACAAATCTGAGCGCTTGCTGAACATTTTTGTTGCCACTTAGATTAAAATTTATAACATAGATGGATTGTATACAATATCGAGGTTTGAGTGAAAATGCAGTATCCGGTTAAATATGTTTCGGCATTTGTGTTTAAACTTAATGCAGAGAACATCGTTCATGATGACTACCTATGACTGGAGTCAAAAAATCTGTTCAATTAATTGTAAGCAAAATCTACATGTATATACATTTATGAGAAAAAAATATAGTTGTGATGGGTGTTTATTTACCTAAATAATTGTGATGTTTTTTAATTTAAGAAATAATTTCTAACAGGAAACGCATGGAAAAATAGTTTTATTTATTGAAATCCAAATGTAGAACTAACTTTAGATTTATCATGACAAATGGTTGTTCAAGTTCTTTCCTATGTTTTAATCGGATACATTTTGAAGCTACAATCAGCGAATGCTGCATATGTATACAGTATCATCATATTATAGCAAAATCAGAAAACATACGCATTTGCTATGCGTACTGAGTCCAATGTAAATATCAAGGTCACCCTTAAATGTCAATGTTCAACAATAAAAAATGAAGCTACAGACCTTGTAAAATTTTCCGTCATTTATGTTTGCTGTTGTTGTGTTGTTGTTATTGTTGCTTGCTATACATAGTTATTTGGGCAACTCTTTTATGAAAGAAACATAAACATGTGAAAAAAGTCCAACACAGACAATTATCATGACTTATAATTACGGTGTATAAATGTATTTGATTCTGCACATGCTCATTTTGGACATGAACAAAACACGGGTATTGGGGCCGAATAAATGAGTCTCTAAGCTACGCTCAGGAACCAGCTAGCTGTCTGGTAGTCATTAGGATTCAACCAGCGCAGAACATACGTGGACTGTGTTGGAGTTATAAGGCTTCCACCAGCGACAAGCCAGACCGCCTGGGAGTCTTTGAATCAGTAGGCTACGACCAGGCACTAGTCAAATTGTTATGGAGTCACTATTATACGACAAGGGACTAGCCAAGCTGTCTGAAAGTCTTTGGGAGTCATAAGGCTACGACCAAGCACTAGTCAGACTGTCTCGAATGTTTTGCAGTCACAAGGATACGACCAGTCACTAGCCGTATTTGCGAAGAGACACTAGGCGACAATCAGGGACTATACAGACTGTCTTAAAGTCTTTAAGAGTCAACAGACTATATCCAGAACTAGCCATAATGTCTTGGAGTCTTCAAGAGTCACTACGCTATGGTCATGAACTACTAATATGTACTGTGTGTCTCAGGGGGTCTTGAGGCTACGTCCAGACACTTGCCAGGTTGTCTTGGGTCTTTGAAAGTTATTGCGCTACACCGAGAAACTAGGCAGACCGTCTGGGAGTTATTATAAGAAACTCGGCTACGAGTAATCACTGTCCGGGAGTCATAGGGAGTAAGTAGGCTAGGACTAGAAACTAACCAGACTGTCTGGAGTCTTTAGGGAGAAACACGGCTACGACTAGGCAACAAGCAAGATGGTTTAGAAGTGTTTGGTTGTCATTATGCTACGTGCAGGAACTAGCCAGACTGTCCTGAAGTCCTAGGGAGTAACTCGGTTACGACTAGTCACTAGCAATATTGCATAGGAGTGTTTGGGTGTCCCTATTCTACGTTCAGAAACTAGACTTTCTGGAGTCTTTAGGGGTCACTAGGCTACATCAAGGAATTAACCAGACTGTCTCACGTCTTTGGGAGTCATAAGGCTACGCCCAGGAACTATCAAGGCTGTTTGTAAGTCTTTATAAATTACAAGGCTAAGTGAAAGAGTTAGACTAACTGCCTGAGAGTCATTAGCAATCGACCAGGCAACAATATAAGCAGACTGTCTGAGAATTGTAAGGCTACGACTACGGACGTCTTTTGGAGTCACATTGATACGACCAGGCAATAGCCAGACGGTCGTGAAGTCATTGCGCTACGGTCATGTACTAGCAAGACTGTCTGGTGGTTTTGGAATAGTCACCAGTCTACGATAAGAAATAAGTCATACTGTCTGTTTTTCTTTTGAAATCACAAGGCTACGACCAGGCACTAGTCAGACTGGCTGGAAGTGTTTTTGAGTCACTAGACGACGAACATTTTCCTGAACATAGCGTCGTGAAACCCAAACACTCCTTATTAATAATTGTAAATAGCTTTTGTTAACAGAACATGATATATTATTAAACTAAGAACACAATAATCTGGATCTGAAATATGGAGATACGCTTTTAATATCACCATTCATGTTCTCATACTTAATAAAACACACATAAAATGACGAATATGAACGAGAAAAGTTAACAACAAATATACTAGTATGTACCATATTTCAAATGTTTCATGAATTTCAAAACTACAAATGTATTCCCTGAGCTACGCGATACTGACATATTTGATACTAGTTGTTGGACAAACATAACATGTGTCAATGTGTCATTTTTAAAATCGCTCAACATAATTATGTTGAGGAGTTCCCATAATTGTACGTACATGACTGAGTTTTCGACGAAATGTTTTGAAGTAATGAAAGATGTAAAAGTTTTCCTCTTGCTTTCCAAGTATTAGTTATTCTTAGCTGTTATTCTAGGTACCCACCCACGTTTTTATTTTACTTTCATCATTTTGTAAGAAACTTTAAAATAGATCAAATGAGTCATTTCATTTGAAGGTAAAACAAAATATAATTCGTCTATACGTTTATGTTCTCTTGAGCTCGTTGAAGCATTGAAAAAGGTGACTATCCTAAATCGTTCATCGTCCAAATACTTGAAATTCGAACGGAATGGTGCGTTACCGATATATATANCTTGCACGCACGGAAATTGTCAGCCAAGTAAGTTCATTTGTACAGTATGTAGAACTTCAACAAATATTAAGCACATTTATCTATTTAAGAAATTAAACGATATATAAGAAAAAATATGGACGATAACCTCATTTAGCTGTATATACATTCATGACTAACCTGAACCTGAGGTAATTTAGAGGCTGTATTATATATATATATATATATATAATTCGTAAAGACACACTTGTCTGTTAATTTATATCATAGTGAATGTCATGCACATATTTCCAACCCCACACAATTATGTCTACGTCAAGTAGTATAGCAAGGGGGGAAACTAAAACATAAACATTTAGTAAACGTATTTTTCTTACGTCCATATAGTATTCAAATCTTCGTGTACTTTGACGTCTGATTTGTCGGTTTCCAAAAAACGTTAGTATTCACGTGCAAACACGCAAGGTTGAACCGCAACATTCTTAACAGCGCTGTATTTATGGCATTTGTTCTTCCGGTAATGTCGTGTTTAGTTCGATATTCACCCTTTCTTATTGGTTTGCATTTATTTTGTTTTTAATTAAAACAACATCATTCAATGATAGGTACAAAAGCATTACAAAGGCATCAGGCAGCTTATTCTCCTTATTTATGAGTTCGACCCCTGCTCTGACTGTTGTGCTAATTTGTGTTTTTTTTTAAATAAAATATTTGAATGAGCTATAATTTGAGTTCATTCATTGAGTGCTCATAACCTTATACAGCAAATTAGGTAATTAACATAATAAATGGAATGCAAGTTGTAGACTATGTAAACAGTTTACTTAAGTAAAAGAACAAAATTGGCTTTGTTACCATATACTTGTAATTCCTTTTTATGTTAAAGTAATGTGAAACAAAAGGTAAAAACGAATGTACATGATTTATTCATAGTTATACACTTCTTTAATATATGGTATGGATTTTAAACAAATACAATAAAACATATGTTCAGGAATGATAGTATCTGTGACTTAAACGCTTCACCATACTTCAAAAATAAGATTAAGCCAATACCAAATTCTTAACGTGTGCGGGTTTGCAAAATGAAATTGAATAAGAATAAGGAGTATAAAACGTGAAATGTTGTGAGTTGACTGTTCTTTCAGAAAACAAAATTTCAAAGCTTCGCTAGCAATTTTAGCTATAAAGGGAAACGTTTTACACCCGCAACTTTCAACATTCGGAAGTAGTTTTAATATGTTTATTTTGGAATTTTATACATAAATCTGAACGATACTCATTCTCAAATCAACATTTTGCAAAATTGGTTCTTATATTAATAAAAGAAACTAATAAAAAACAAATGTTTTTTTTACAGATTGATGGCGGCCGTCGTTGTAGAAGTGGCGGGAGAGGCTCTTCATTTGGTAATACTTAAGTGGCTTGGAGAGAAAATTGCCGGAACAGTGGTAATTTTCTAACAAATTAAGCCGTTACATGGATAGATTATTCCATCTTTGGCGAACCTAAAACATGGAAGACGTACTCAGAACGATGAAACTATACCAAGAAGAGTTGATTAGCGAAATGAAAGCCCTCTTCGCGGAGATCGAATGGGAAAGCACACTCGTGGGCGAGTTTGGACCAGAAGAAAACATTAGAAACCTCTGGAGCTTTCTGATGGTTATTCCGCAGATACAGAGCGAACAAGAGAGAAACCAACACATAACATCGCTCTTTGTCGCCGTCTTAGATATCAACCAAGGGGTGATTCACTCCCTTCACGCACTTCATGACAGTCTTGCAGGAATCTCGTTTGCAGATCCTACGAAGAAGGGTTTTCTGAGGATATTTGCGACTGGCCTTTTTTCGAAGATGCAGAAAAATCCCCCAGACATGTCACTTGCCACATTCCTTCAACAACTGGACTCGTATCTGAGTGGCGATTTTATTTTGCAACTCAATGGGGGTAAATCTGTTTTGGTTGGCGGAACAGAGCGAGGATGTAAAAATAATTCAGATGGCCGAACTAGAAATACGACTGAAAGAGCAAATTAAAATCATCGACGAAATGTGGTCGCAGTTTTAAACGTGAATAGCGACGACAATCATATGTACAGAATTCAAACCTGCAACACATCTGATGTACTCTACGGAGACCCGTCTTCACGTCGCGTTTGGTTTCAAAATCGCAATTTATAAAACGAAGATGAAGAATGGGTATTTAGAAGATCATCCACCTTCGCAACCGATGGAGGTATGATGATCAGGAAGTGTAGAGGATTCGTCCATATTTCTGGCAATGAGCATATTCTTTCAAGCGACGGAAAAAGCGAAACGACTAACGGAGGCAAGTGTTGGATCTTCCCCAGCATTGCTTGCGATACTTTACGCGATGACACAAAGATGTTTGCAAGAATCTGGAGCCTTGGAGAACAGAAATTTCTTGCTTGCGACGAAAAAGCAAACATGGCATTGTCAGATGCACCGTACAGATTCGAAATAGTCGATGCGTCTCATCCAGATTTCATCACACGAAAGATGGAATGCAGACGCGGTTTTAATATACTGTTATGCAAATATAAACCGCGTTGGCGATGCACATCCAAAGGTGATAACACAAAGTTTTTTTACATGTTTGATTTAAATAGGTGCATAGAGAACGATGATAGAAACTGATTATAGAAACACTATGTGAAAAGTAAAACTGTTGAAGCGATAATAATATAACAGACTCATTGATTTTTAATACTTTTGTTTTCAATTTGAAGCCCATTTTAATATGTTTTGATTTCTTTGATTGCAGTGATGTAGTGTGAACGTGTTTGTTGTTTCTATGTTTATCATCTACTTCTTTGTCAATCAAATACTTTGCTCGGAAATTAAAAAAATGATGAAATGTTTGAGTGTGCGTGTATTTTTTAAACATTTGTAAATGCTCGTATTGCATATTATTTCGATATTTTTTCCGGTTTATCTTAAATGATACACGAAAGGCTGACGATGTCATAAGGGTAGACAGTATAAGTTCTTAGATATTTCCCAGGTTTTTGTTTATATGAAGTGCAGATTTACCGCTTTCCTGATACTTCTCTTCTGACTCAAACAGTAACCTTTAAAGGAATGTATGTATAAGTTAATCGATTACATCCGACCAATTGTCCCTTTACCTATCCTTCTGAAAGGCTACTTATTTGTCGAATCCTATTTTGCACTAATTCACTTGGATATCATTAAGTCAGCTCAAAATTAATATATTTACATTTGAATTTCCCACACATAAAATGACCTGTCCTCAGTTTATCACAGCTTGTCCATCCTGTTTGAAGATTTATAATGTACATATAATTTGCAATGGCAATACATTGAGTGTGTAGTTTTGTTTCCTAACTTTTTGTTACTTTTTGTGTAATCATCTTTGCTTGAAGTGCGTAATTAACAACAAAATAAATGTAAATCATTTGATCTTCTGTTTTTTATTCATATAAATCATTGGTTAGGAATTTGTTTTGACATTTTGGTTTAAACCAAACATATTTTACCACTTACTTTCCCGCTCTCTCCAAATGTCCCAGCTGCAACGTTTACATCTTTTTTGTGCATTTTTTTATTTTCGCCATAGAAATTGCTTACATGCACGCAAAAAGAAACTATGACACACATTTATATAAACTATTTCATGACTTCATACGAGCAGATCCTATCAAAAGTAAAATTACAATAATTGTCAAAAATATAATGAAGATAGTTTATTTATTTATTTTTATTAACAAATGAAAATAACATTGCTTAAAGCCCCATTACTACACAAAAACAACGAAAATTTCGTACAATATTTCGTGAAATAAAGTTACACAATTACAAATCAGTGTTCCTTATGGCAATTGCCGAAATTTCAACGCCAGATGTGGTCAGGTAATATAGATGTTTGTAGATACAAAATGCTCGTTTTTATTTTATTTTTGCATATTTAATTCATTTTAATTTCCCGCAACGATATCTATTCATACGACAAATGAACACTTACATGGTACCAATTTAGTGTTCGTGTGTCGTATGAATAGATATATTTGCAGGAAATTAAAATTGAATTACTTGTGTCACAAATAAATAAAAACGAGCATTTTGTATCTACACAAATCTATGTTACCAGAGCACATCTAACGTTGAAATTTTGGCTATTGCTATATGGAACACTGATTATTTATATCTTAACTTTATTTTGCGAAATATTGTACGAAATTGTCGTTGATTTTTTAGCGTTATAGAGGCTTTAAGAAAATAGTGACAGCTAATAGAAAAATGTGCATCAATTGGATGAATTAATGTTGGCAAGATGTCTGTTTTTTTTTTAATCTATAAATTGTATTTTGAAAGAAATAACAAATAGTGAGAATATTATTGACATGCCTCTTTTTTTACAACGCCAATTTCAAAATTGCCAATACATATATATTAAATGGGTTAACGAAAGAGGTGTGAATGTTATTTGGGATATACTGATCGATATAGACTGTTTTGTTTCAAAAGAAGCGTTAGACTACCATTTACACAAAATATGAATTTTAACTGTACAACGAGGGTTAAAAAGTAAAACGTACATTAATTAAGAAATGTGGTGATGCATTAACATATGATACTTATATTCAATTACCTATATTATCAACATGCTTAAAAATAAAATATAAAAAAAGTCCTAAGAAGGAAAACACGTGTACAAACATTAATAAAAACATCGAAATTCCAACCAGTGAAACTAAATGACGCTCAGAGTTTATTTGTATTGATTGGAAAAGTATATCTCCACTTGTTTTAAATATAAGTAAGGAAACTCACATACAATGGTTCCGATGTAGAACAGTCCGTGGAATGTAAGGAACATAATTCCAAATGTTTATTGTGAAAATATTTACAGATAATATAAGTGCATTTTGTTAAATATAAGACACTCAAACATTCTAGGAGAAAATAAAACAAATATACATAAAAATCCTTAAATCACTGAAGTAAACAGAATACATGTATATTTTATCAATAGTAAGGACGATAGTTATAAATTGTGATCTCGGTCGCGGTTTAAAAATTAAATACCAATATAACTAAGAAGTTTCTTAAGTATAATTGAAAAAAAAAAGAGTAAACATTCAATATATTTATAACTATTGCAGGACAGCGCTCTAAACTTTTACGCAGAAGTCGCAAAGAAATAAATGGTAGGTCGGTCGGCCAACCTTTTTATTTTTCGTTAATTTTGTTTTTCTATAAAAATGTAAGTTCCCTTATTAACATCAAATTGATCTAGATAATAAACAGTTTTCATAATCAAACGGAAAATTTGCCTCTTGTTTAGCCGGGACTTCAATCAAGACTCTTACTCCTGTCAAGGTGGTATGCAAACGTCGTGGTCAGGCCTTGTAAATGACCTACTCAACGACCACACTCTAGTCAAATACACACACACTATATAGAAGCCTATTCGTGAAGGACATCACAGGAACCATCAATTCAGGTTTCTTGTTGCAGTCTGACTCTTAAGAGAAATCGTGCTTCTAACGTTAAGCACCCATATTTGCATTATTTTCTTGTTGCATTTTAGTCCCCATGCAGGTGTAAACGTAATGGACAATAAGTTTAACTATATGTTTGTCCATCTGTCCGAGTGTCCGTCCGAAACTGGATCATGTGATATTTAAGTAACTTAAGCTGGGTTGATGAAAATTGGTTTGCGTATAGATGGCTATATGGGAAACATGCTCGATATTTAGGGTTTCTTTTCGTCAACGAATTAAAGTAGTCGATATGGTTAAAGCAATAATTTAAAACTAAAATGTGGATCCTGTGATAACTCAAAAATACTCAAAGTAGTTTAATAGAACTCAATATGTTGATAGGAACTATGAACGTTATTTAAGTGTTTCAGTCAGTCAAATTTGTGGTTGCTATGGTTACAGAAATATGTCATAACCTGTGACAATGCAAAAAGAAGTTAAAGGTTTTAAACATGTAATGAACTTCGCGTAATTGCCTTATTGCGTACATTTTTGTTGCCCCGAAAATTCTCAGAGTATGTGCGTAAAATAACGATAATTTTGTCAAAATCAAAATAACATAATATTTTCATAATATCATTCAATGGTGTAGACGTAAACGCTTTTTGATCGGAAAGTCTCGGGTTCGATTCCCGCGGGAGGCAAACTATTTTTATCAACGTTTTTCTTTGCTTTTATACGTATTTAAGACTATTCCAATTAGTATAGTGTTGTATATAAAAGCATTAAATTACTCTAAACAATAGTGTGAACAAGCCCATTTATTTCCCCATATCAAACTTTCCCTGGTCTTATACAATATAGAAAACGTGTGATGAATCCCAAGGTTTTGGTGAGTTTCTTCTAGATCTGTGTAGGTACCATGGCAACACATTACTTGTAACGATATGAATTGATTATGAACTATCCGTCATATTCATATATTTAAACATACGTGCTAACATACGATTGAACTATTCTATATGGAAATTATGTTATTCTGACTATCAATTCGTAGGTAAACAATATGAATTGATCAATGTAAACTATTTCGGGCCCGATTGTTCCGTTTACACATGATGTACTGCATGTTATTCATACTTCTAAACAGTTTGTGATAGTTGTATATAAATGCGATCTTTCCTAAATTTATGCAAGATCTAAAATGATCAATTGCAGTATGGTTATATTAATTATATGATGCTATATTCTTAAATCGTTTTGTAAAAAGAAGGGATGTAGTTGATGAGTGTTTGTAATTTCATGTCCTCGTGCCTCTAAAAGTTGTAACTCTGTTGCGCTGGTCTCCTTCCTTCCATTGAGTAATTAAATAGTAATTAAATTGAATGCGTTTTAATTCCTTTTATTACTGTTAAATTTGAGTTGCAATGCTATGAGGTTAAATTTTATTTACACTTATATGTATCATGAATATTGCTGGACCAAGTGTGAGGTTGAGCGCTCTATAACCGGTTAAAACCCCAAAGTGCTTAGCATTACCCGTTCCAAGGCAGTGACCCCAGCTTTATTCTACTATGTGTATATGTTGTTTCGTTTTGTGCCATACTGTACCGTTTTGGCAATTGGTTCCTTGCCATAAATGAAGGACCACGAAGGTGTTTATGATAGAAATGCAATACTGCTGCAGCTTCTGGCGTTTTACTTCTTTATATTAACATCGATTTCAAATACACAGAATTATATCCTGTTTACTACCGCTCAAAATAAGAAACTGCAATTTGAACCTATTCAAACAAGTATGGTAGGTATACAAAATATTGTTCCTAAAACTCTCCAAACGTGCATGTATAATAATTGTTTGGTAAAAATTCATATACAATATCACACGTGGTTTAATAACAAGTTCTCCACTTATAACTATTTAAACTCACTGCAAATAATGAACAATTTCCGTCTTCGAAATTTATAGGAATTATTTACAAAATTATCATGTTTATCATGCATTATCCAGATAACATACATTACATTATTAACCAAAACACGAATGAATTACAAGTACAAAATGCTATGACAAAAGACAAAAGGAGGTGTCACTGTTAGTGCCAAATGTCCCCGAAGTACTGTTTTGACCCATCCTTTTGATCATCCTGACCTTACAAAGGTAGAGAGACACGTTTTTTTATTGAATGAATATGAAGAAAAAAGAAACTCTGACATTATGAAGAAAGAGTTGTACTATGCACTACATCTCAGCGTCCCTTATAATGATATGAACATCTGTAAGATTTCCGTCAATACTTAGAGAGTAATGATCCGACATAGAAAACAGTAATACTAATTCGTTAAAAGTAAATTACAACAATTCTTTATAAGTTAAGAAAGAATGTTGCATTTTGCAACATTCACTTCCTCTCACTGTTCACTATTAAAATACGAAGTTTCATAACAATCCCGTAAACATTTAAAATATTAAGTGAATATTTATATTTATGAATTGCACAATGAAACGAAGGCAATAACTCCAAAGAGGTTTCATGTCTCTTGTACTCCACACTACCTCTCAAAGTCTTCAATCATTACATCATGTCTTATTTGAATTCCTTCAATATTTTTTATTACGATATGCAAAGTAAAATTACAATATTTAAGTGTGCACTGCACAATAAACATTTTTTTTTTGTAAAACATGCATCCCCCCCCCTGCCTAACTTGCAGCAAAGTCGTCCCTGTGACATTGAACTTTGATCTCTTCATTTGAAAATCACTCCGGCTCATCATTCGTCTAGGCTAAAAGGTCTCGTCTTCCTTTTCATCCAAAAAAAAACAACTTACAAAATTTGAAAACAGTTTCAAAGCAATATACCCCGCTTCTTCGAAATGGGGGCATAAACAACGCAATAAATTACTCCAAAAAAAATGGATATAGTAAAGGAGAGAGTTATAGTTCTTGCATTCTNATGACACAAAATTTGCAAGAAAAATTATACATTGAAGACGAATTTAATAAAATGCAGCAAAGACAAGTTAGCGCTGGTTAAAGCCGATGCCGACACTTTTACTCGTATTTGTTAGGAAACATCATTGTGTCTTTGTGACGTATGAACGAATCTGCACTAAAACTAAATTTAGATTCACATTGTACATGCATGATATATATGCTGGCGAATTCGACTTCCAGCCATTTTCGATTTCAGATTTAAATATCTGGCTTATTTCGCATTTTCGACACATGTTCTTCTTAATTTTTATTTTTATTTATATTGAAATATATGTATAATAAGTTTTTACACATTTTATATACATTCATTAATATTTGACAAAATCGTACAGTCTCACTTTAATATATTACATTCGAATGAATTTGTTTAGTTCACAATAAATTAATTAATAGCCATATCGCCTAACTCTGCACTTCCTGTCAAAGCCGTTTATTAACATAGACAGATTCATTAAAAACATTAAATGTTGTTTGATTTACGCTTCGATTTTATGTAAGTTTATGTAATTTTTGAAGCATAAAAAACAGTAATGCTTTTAACAGAAAAAAAGCAGAGAACAATATATAAAACCTATACTTGTACTCTGCGCTTCCTCTTAAGAAGTTTGATTTGAATACATTTGTTACTTTCCAAGTATTTCTCCGCAAAAGAAGCTGGACGGAAAGAAATTAAAAAAAAATAATTTAGGAGGAGCATACAAATATTCCGGCTTAATACGCTATCAATTAGCTGCTTGATCACAAATTGTCTTGATCTAAATTCGCATTCTGCTCCCGTTCAAGTATTATACAAAGTATATTAATATAAAGTACTATTATACGACAACAAAATAGCATTTTATGGAAATACACATGTAATCTTAAATAAGTGATTTTGTTCTGTGTTACAATCATCATAAGAATATATTTTCTTGAACAAGAGGGCCATTGGCCCTAGGGCGCTCACCTGAGAAACATATGAATAAACTATTATGACTTGAAATGTCACTTTAAGATGTTTACAAGCTTTTCCTTTAATTTGACCTAGTGACCTTGTTTTTTTCCAAATGATCCAGTTAAATACTCGGCAATGATTTCATTGGGACGAATATTCTGACCAATTTTTATGAAGATTGGACTAAAAATGTGTCTTCTAGAGTGTTAACAATGTTTCACTATAGCCATATAAGGAAAACTGCCCCGACACCTGGTGGCCATGCTTTTTTACAGACCGTTACCATTTTTTAACTCAGCCCAGATATTATAAGAACAAATGTTAAGTTTCATGAAAATTGGACTAAATATGTTATTTCTAGAGTGTTAACAAGCTTTTACAATAGTAATTTAAGGAAAACTGTCCCGCCCTTGGTGGCCATGTTTTTCAACACAACGGAACCATTTCCGAACTTGGCCCAGATATCCTTGGAACAAATATTCTGACCAAGTTTCATGAAGATTGGACTAAAACTGTGACTTCTAGAGTGTTTGCAAGGTTTTACTATAGCCATTTAAGGAAAACTGCCCCGCCCCCTGGCAGCCATGTTTTTCTTCAAACTAAGCCGATATATCATACGAAAGAATGTTCTGACCAAGTTTCATAAATATTGGACTATAAACGTTATTTCAAAGGTGTTACAAGGTTTCACTATAGCCATAAAAGAAAACATGCACCGTCCCAAGGCCTATAAATGGGGCTTTAGAGTGTTTACAAGCTCTTCTTTCATTTGACCTAGTTACCTAGTTTTTGACTTAGCGTGACCAAGTTTCGATCTCGGTATCATAGGGACAAATCTTCTGACCAATTTTATGATGATCGGACAATAAATGTGGCCTCTAGGGTGTTAAAAATGCAAATGTAAACGCGCACGACGGACGATGCACAACGGACAACAGGCGATAACAAAAGCTCACCATGAACACGTTGTGCTCAAGTTAGCTAAAATAAGTTAACATAATTATGACTTATAAAAATAAATGTTCCTTGCACCAAGATAGGTACAACTGGGCTAGAGCAATACACCCTACCCCGCTAACAATTTTATTGGTAAAACTTAAAACTTATTCAAAATATGACTTGAACGCCGTACATTACAATTATTGACAGCAGTATTTACCATTAATAACAAATGGGGCTTTCTTAAGCTTTAACAATCTGATTTCTATGACCCTATTACATGGAAAAAAACACGTACGCATATACATGTACCGTATACAAATATACCACATACTTAAAAGATATGGGAAATTTCTGCTGACATTGAAAATCTTTTTTTAACTTTTACTTGCTCTTACTATTGCAAAAATAAATACAGAAACAAATGCAGAAAAAAATAACATAGAAAATAAACAATTGGTCTGTACAAAAATGACTTACAATCATCAAGGAGCAACAAAAAACACATCTGATTTCGAGAAAGCAAATAACAAATGGAATGTAAATTCCCACTTTGGGCACTTTAACAATCGATGTCTGATTGGTTCGGGATCTATTCAGTCATGTGATGTATACAGATCCTTTAAAAAAAGACCAGAACATTGAGTTGAAAAAAGTGTATGTTTATAATTAAGAGGTAAATAATAACCAATGGCTGCAAAATCCAGTAAATTAACTTTATATCTTTAGGCAAACAACATTGGATAATCAAAAAGGCGGCGCAATATGTTTATCTACTGGTTAATTACAAGTTATTATCTTTAGGTTTCACAACAGCCATATAAGGATAAACTCCCCCATGGCTGCTATGTTTTTCAATGGACCTAAACAATTTTCGAACTCAGCCGAGATAACATGTGAACGAATGTAAGCAAGTTTTATGATTATTGTGCAACAAATATGACTTTCATCAAGTTTGCACGTTTTATAAATGTTTACAAGGTTTCAATGCAGCTTAATATGGAAAATTATCCCATCCAAGCAGCCAAGTTTTAAACAGAGCAAACTCATATTATTAGATAGTATTGAACAAATGGTCTGAGCAAGTTTCATGATAATTTGGCCAAACATTTGACTTCTAGAGAGTGAACATGGTTTCGCTATAACCATGCATGGAAAACTAGCCCGAGTCCGCTTCCTGGGTAGAATAAGTAATTGGTGTCTTTGGGGGAGAACTAAAGGGGGAGATCTGCCACAGTGAAGGTCAAATCCGTGACCTCCCGGTTGAAATGCGCGCACCATATCAACTACGCCACGGCGACCAAATGTTTTGGCCATGTTATTTCGGACTCCATTAATTCCTAGTGTTTATAGTGCGGACAAGCTTTATTTTTACAAAAACAAACTGCTGTTGTCTGACCTGTGATCTTTTAGCATGACCTAGAACTTGATGATAGTAGCCAAATATGTATTGGTATAGGTAAACAGTTGTTCCAAGTTACTAGTATTCTGATTGCCTTCAATAAATGATGAAGTTATAGAACGGTCAAGATATATTTTGAAAAAAAAAAGTTCTGTATTTGGTCACCTTTAATCGAGTTTGACCTTTACCTTGAATGTAGCCATGTGGTTATTTAACACAACGATCCATCTCACATAGGTGATCATTTGTTATTTCAAAAGCTGTCTATGCATGTTCAATTTATATAGCGGACATTACCGATATTGACAATCAAGCATTGTTTTTTTACATTCAAAGTTTGAGCTTGACCTTGAAGATAGTCACGTGGTTCTTGAATGAGACACATTGTCTCATATAGCTGAAGTAACAAACAAACACAAAAACGTATGGGACAAAGTGATTCTTATATAAACCACCTCCCCCATATTTGTTGGCGAGCACAATCCCTATAACAAGCTAATATGTTGATTCAAATCAGACAATATCAATGACAAGGAGTGCAGCTTTGTAGTGTTCAGTATCTCACACAATGGTTAATATATTCTAACTTGATATCAATGTAGTAAACACCCATTCATGGAAACTATTTTTACTTCAATAGTTATGCAAATACAACAACAGGGGAGTTTTGTGTCTTGATAATGATTGAACAAACCCCGAAACAGGAAGTTTTCGATGTGTCTATTGAAAAGCTTTACATGGTAGGGATCGTAACACGAAACCTGAACGATTCAATCCGAACAAGCATACAAGCAAGTAAAAAAACATACCTATCCCTGCACAAACATGATATTTATGTTACCTTATCGTTCACTAACTTACCTAAGAGCCTTTGAATAATCAGAAAAAAAGTAATTCAAGTATTGAAATACTGGAGTCCGATACCACTAAAACCTTTATTAAGTGAAGATTGTGTTCTGCACAACACTCTTAATCGGGAACGAACTAATAAGAAACAGAACTGTTAAAAAAAGGGGAAAGGAAGTAACAAAGAAATGTAATATTATTACTATTTGCAACGAAATACTACGAGTTAAAACATACTTTATAAACATAACAGATACCATTATTGCCAAAGATTGATGCGTGTATAGTTTCACAATATGCTGATAAATTGTTACATACTACAATTGTACAGTACACGATTATATCAGACAAAAGCTAATACGAGCTAAGGTTACTTTATATATATCCCTGACTGAAAATAAATAGTTCTACATCAGGCATAAAATACACATTTGTATGTATAATAATGAATAATTAAAGACAGGCATTACTAGTTGCCAAATGATAAAATTTATAGAAGTACTCAGCATTCGACATTCATTTTGTGCTGTTCTTATTTATGGAATTCAGATAGATATATGATTCATGTGATTGGTTATTTCTTGCGTTTAAATAACTTATTCCTTTTATATTACAAATTACACATCCATTTCGTATACTTGACACATTATTTGCTTACATTTAATATATTTCAGTGAGTATATTTTAAACTAAATGTTGAAATGACAATTCTAATATAGTAATTCCATTTTAACAAATCTAGTTGTTTGATTTTATTTCACAATTTGCTAAGTATCTAGAGGATATTTGTTAATGTCAGTGTAAGATCGTTTGTTATTTCACGAGTGATCATAGAAAATATATTTTCACGAGTGGTGCAGCCACGAGTGAAAATATTATTTTTCTATGATCACGAGTGAAATAACAAACGATCTAACACTGACATGAACAAATTTTCTGTTTCTTTTATGCCCCTTTTTCAAGAAAATAATTAATAATAATTTCCCTTTCGTTGAAAAGTGACCCTCTCTCCCGTGGCGTGCCTCAATACATTGAAATGACGTCATTTGGTTGACGAAATGACGTCATTTTGTGTACGAAATGACGTCATTATTCCAGGGAAATTCTTCAGTTAAACTCTTTTACAATGTAAATAAACGGTAAAAAAAGCATAAAATTAAAAGAAAATTTGTTGGATTCGGTGGAATATCGATTTTATTTCACTCGTGATCATAGAAAAAATATAAACAATGATATAAACAAGGGAAGTACATCTTGATATGATAATCTAAAAATAGAAAAAGGAATTCCGAGAATTTGTTCTTTTCACCGGTGAAAAGAACAATTTTTTTTCACTGCTGTTATTTCACTGCAGAAATGTCATATTTTATCATTAGGTATAAAAGAAATCATAGTAATGTTTTGTTCTATCAGTCAATATCTTTTTTTGCATTTCAAATTTCCTTTTACACCACACTAATTAAACATTTTAACGTGCAGTAGTCGTGATTTAAAGTGAATGTGTCAATTAGTAAGTGTCGCTTAGTATTAAGCATAACACAGTTAATACCCCAGGAAACCCGAAATCTTGTCAGCAGTGTAATACCATTGGGAGCAGTGTTCTGTTTTTTACCATAAACTTACATAGGGTAAGTAAATTGGAAAAAATCACATTTTCCAAGTACAATTTGAAACAACTGTGTATTAACATTGATAACAAAGGTATTGGCCTACATGTAGAAAACATTCTGACAAATTTTCTTAAACAATGAGCGAAATGTGGCTCCCTGAAGTAGAAGATTGGGCAAAATGGGCCATGTTCAGGCATTTAGAGGAGAAAAACTGCTTTAATTTGCAAGCCACTTCAATAATTAAAGGATTTATACAAACTTACACATGTCTGCCATAACCTCCCAGCAGGGTTTCTCCAGAAAGCTATTTCTTGGGGAGAAATTTGCGTTTTTAATGACCATGTTGGGAAAACATGGACACCATTTGGAGATGACCAGGAAACCTTATATGAGCAGTGACTTTATCATTCTTTTTAGTGACAAAAAAACTAATATCCAGCCATTGTGTTGCAATTTCTTTGCTTTGTAGAGGCCTATAGTAAGTGTTTGTGCACATATGCATACAAATGTATTTTAAATGGTTAATAATACATTCTATGATATTCTCTGCATTTCATCCAACATTATTTCAGAAACTTGAATCCTTTGTCTGATATATAATGTGGTTAGACTATTTCCACTTTAGGTATGTAAAGCTGATAGTTTTATCTTTATTACTAAGTTAAACTTGTTTGCCAGTTTGTGCTAAAATTACATTGTATCACAATGCCTCCCCTTATATTTTCAGATATATGCTATTCACGAGTCCATGTTATAAAGGCTTGCTACCTCTCCCCATTTCAACATTTCAAAAAATGAATTTTAAACGGGTATGTATAAATTGTTGACTTTAGTGTATCCCATTTTCCTGCACAACTCGCTCACAGTGTCTATCAACTGTTTAACTTACTGACATCTGTATCCCAAAGTCATGACTTTTGTCAATTGAGAGATATATATATAAAATGTATAAGAAACTAGTCAATTAAACACCTGTTACTCAAACCATCTGAAAACAACAGCCACCTCTATACACCACCCAACTCCTATCTATGGCAGTTGGTTGTTGTCAGCAGGTTGAAAACAAGTCCTTAATTTTTCGGTAATAAAGTTATGAGGCTCTTAAAAAAGTGAATCAATGAAATAAGGATTGCGATCATCACTACCACCTACTTTAAAACTGTGACTAATTAAATATTATACATACAACCCCCATATACGCTTATTAAGACATCATTCTATGTACCTAACCTATTAATTTATGTGACAAAGAAGTCACGTCTTTTTTTAAATTTTCCAAAATAATGTTGGTAAAAAGAAATAATACTCGAGAAAGTTGAAAATGCACTATTGATAAAACATAAGGCATTTAAAAGTACATTTGTATGCATATGTGCCCACAAACACTTACTATATGCCTCTACAAAGCAAAGAAATTGCAACAAAATGGCTGGAAATTAGGTTTTTTGTCACCAAAAAGAATTATAAAGTCACTGCTCATATATGGTTTCCTGGTCTTCTCCAGATGGTATCCATGTTTTCCCAACATGGACATTAAAAACGCAAATTTCTCCACAAGAAACCCTGCAGAGAGGTTATGGCAGACATGTGCAAGTTTGTATAAATCCTTTAATTATTGTAGTGGCTTGTAAATTAAAGCAGTTTTGCGCCCCTAAATGCCTGAACATGGCCCATTTTGACCGATCTACTTCAGTGAGCCACATTTCGCTCATTTTTTAAGAAAATTTGTCAGGTTTTTTTTTCTACATGTAGGCCAATACCTTTGTTATCAATGGTAATACACAGTTGTTTCAAATAGGTCTTGGGAAATTTTATTTTTTTCAATTTACTTACCCTATGTAAGTTTATGGTAAAATACCGAACACTGCTCCCAATGGTATAACACTGCTAACAAGGTTTCGGGTTTCCTGCGGTGGTTAAGGGCAGGGAACACGTCAAGCGCAAATTCTAGACAGTCGATAACTCTGTAAGCACAACTAAATACCTCGGTAATCCTTACGTTTACACTACATGCAGACATGCAAGGTATCTCGGATATAAGATGGGTATTACTTGTGTGTAATATGTTAATGCATTTTTATGAGCATCAACTGTTGGTTGAAATTAAACTAGTCTTAGAATGTTACATATGAAACATACTTGTTGTCAAATAGACAACTTTGAAAGAATATGAGATTAACTAAAAATACATGTTCAGTAACATATCGGTTAGCTGCTCCATATATGCGCATGTTTTGTAACTGAAGTGTTATAGATTTAAAAGTAGAGTGATTGCTATACCATATTTACCCGCGCACAAAGGGTGAGTGTAGTCTGGATAACCTGCCCCTGTCACTTTGTGTTGTTCGATTGTGTACACATTCATTATCCGAAAGACGCTGTGTCCGAATTGGGTAAACATGACATAATATCCTTTTTGTTTACATGAATCATAAGTGATTCGAAAAAAACAATAGACGGATCGATACCTATAACTAAACCTTAACAAAAACTTGAAGGTTTTTCACTTGGTGCGGTGGTGCGGTAGTCGAGTGGTAACACTCTGGTCTACCATTCCAGAGGTCGCGGGTTCAATCCCTGGCCGGGGCATTGGAAATTTCAGAAATGCTTCAAGTGTTTCCCATCCCAACTGGAGATGTACTGGTATGAAACCCAGGTAATTCTCGCGTGTATCGGTGCTATACACTGAGCAAGGGATCTTTTCGCAAAGAGCTAGGGTATCGCACCCGGATTCCTTGTATCTCAAAACTGTCTCTTCTACTTACTGTCTCTTTAGCAAAAAAAGGACCCCATTGGAAATAAGTGCTTGCACTTTCATGGGTGCAAGGTCAAAAGAAAAATACTTACTCCAAACTTTAATATGTTTCGATAATTAATACATACGTAGTGCGCCGCCATTTTCCACGGTTGCCTGAAGTACTAAAATATTAAAGTACGACGGGAACCAGAATAAGGGTGAGTTATGTGAGGATAGTTATTGTAAACCGTACACGAAAGGTAACTAAAGGGAGAACACTCATGGTTAATCTTAAATGAGAGGTAACTGCTGG
This sequence comes from Dreissena rostriformis, assembly GCA_007657795.1. Classification (NCBI taxonomy): domain Eukaryota; kingdom Metazoa; phylum Mollusca; class Bivalvia; order Myida; family Dreissenidae; genus Dreissena; species Dreissena rostriformis. The sequence goes on along the minus strand of VMBQ01005018.1, from coordinate 24,827 downwards.
GTTAAGGTACATTGTAACCATCTACGAAAGGTATAGCTCGACAACTTGATCTGGCAGGCACTCGTTAACTACATGAGCATGCAGTTTGTTTACGCGTAAATTGTGTCCTATATTTGCATTTTTTATTGATCGTTCAAGTTGTGCACGATTTTGTTTTGCGACCATACGAGTATTCTCCGTGAGGGACACTTCAATCGCTTAAAATTGTTTCTAGTACTGAAACTTATTTGTTATATACCTGTTTAATGCTTTTAACAAAATACAGGTTGTATCAATCGTTGAAATAAATCCGTATTATGCTACTCGCTGTTTTCCGATTCCGTATTACCATACTAGCCGGACTGCTTTCTTCGACCCATTTAATGACGTGACATTTAATAACGTCACATTTTAGTCATTGTTTTGTCAGTTTTGTTAAAGCAAAACAATACAATTGATAACTGTTTTCGTTAGTTGTTATAAATAACAAAAGGAATATTACGCTAGTCAATTGTTCCAAGTGTTTGTATCAGTCTCGTGGCTTGCGCTATTTCGTATCACACTCGAGGCTCCGCCTCTCGTGTGATACGTCATCACACAAGCCACTCGACTGATACAAACTCTTGGAACAATTGACAAGCGTAATATTCCGTATTTATTCATCATAACGGTACTTTAATGTATGTATTCATGCATAAAGAGTGCCAGATTAATATAAGCGAGCTATAAACGACTAGAGAATAATATTATTCGTTACGTTTAACCAGGTTCTCATTAAACACAGTCGATGATCGCAAACATGAAAATTGTATCCAAAAAATACACGGATTCTGTGAAAACGACTTGGTTATGCCCGGTGAGAGGATACACTACACGCATCGACCGCGCACAGAGAATCGGGCACTACCAAGCGTGCTCAAAACGTCAAATCTTTTTACAATTTAACTATTATCAGGATAAATTGACTGTTAAGCAGAAAGTGATGGACTTTCATGTAATGTCGACAAGCGCGACAGTGATCAATTCCCACGTGAAATCCAAGACCGTCGGAAGAAGTCCATAACATGCATGTTACAAACCCGCCGCGAAGATAAACGATCACCTCTGGTATACGATAGGCTTTTAATCAAATATCAGTCAAGCACGGTCAATAGTCTCCCCCCCCCCCAGTTCCCCTAACGGACATGTCGCCGCGCCAAGCTTGTAACCCGCAGCAAAATAAGAAACGCCCACAACGCGACGAACCACTGATGACTCCAGGAAACCGCTCCTTCCGGTCATAGAAAATAAAGGACAATAACAGAAGCACCGCACATTCGTATTCTGGGATGTTCAGGGTATTGTAAATAAACTGTGTGATGATGACTTTCTAAACTGTATTTATGCCTGTGTTATTTTGTTGTTGTGTGAAACATGGCATTAAAAAAAACGTTAATATCAATTAAGACACATTTGACTTTTTTTCTTGCCCAAGATCGAAATTCAAAAATAGCTTAACGTTGTAGTGGAGGCCTTATTATATACTATAAGAAAACATATTCCAGTCACATTGAACTTGTCGATTTCAAAGAGCTAGGTTTGGTTTAAACAGTATTTATTAGGATACTTTGAACATGACATGTGAGTTACATTCATACAATAATGGATAAGAAAACAAGTTACTAAAAACTTGTATGATTTCTTCTATATAGGTGTCCTAAGACCGTTTAAGAAATTAACACATGTTACCAGTTAAAGCAATTACCAATAAGAAGTGTTTTTTACATTAAAGTGTGCAAGAGCTGATAAAGCTTATATTTAGATATATGAACGATAGAGCAGGAATAGAGTTAGACAGGGCGGAAAGACGAAGAACAGTGGCGGAAGGAGCTAGCTTTAATTTCTATTCAGAGTAAGAAATCGTTCATTGGTACTGAAGATGATCTTTATTTGATCCATTATCAATTTATTTCCCACTCTTTGAGTTTGATTTTTTAAATGTTTATAAAATCTTATACGGAGATTCGAAAGGGTCGGCGATGTTGTTGTAACTGGCGATTTCAAAACGGGTGTGTGTCAAAGATCCGACTAAGTTGATAACATTGATTAAGATCAATTTATTAATCTGCCAGCGGAGAAGTTTTGTGTAAATAGTTTACCGTTATGGAGTTCTCATGATGATATCTCGAACGGGTCCGGTAATAAGTTATAGACTAGATGTAAAGAGTGTAGTGACTGTATAGTAAAAGCCCCAAACACACTCAAAATCAACGAATATTTCGTAAAATATTTCGAAAAATAAAGTTAACCCATAATTAATCAGTGTTCCTTATAGCAATAGCCAAAAATTTCAACGACAGATGTTGTCTGGTAACATGGATTTAACGAGATACAAATGCTCGTTTTTAATATTTTGTGGTACAATTTATTCCATTTTAATTTCCTGCAACGATATCTATTCATACGACACACTACCACTAACGTGGTACATGAACATATGTTGAATATATTGTGCCACAAAAAATGAAAAAAGCATGTTGTATCTTGTTAAATATATGTTACCAGACCACATCTGGCGTTAAAATTTTGGCTATTGCTATACGGAACACTGTTTTTTTGTGGGTTAACTTTATTTTACGAAATATTTTACGAAATATTCGTTGATTGTGGGTGTTAGTGGGGCTTTAATGGGAGAATCGAGCCGGGTCTTTTAACTTGTTATAATTATTACTACATGTAAATATAAATACATTGCAGAGTCATTGGCCTTGGTTGGTGACGTTGAATCCCGAAATAATGTTAAAGCTTCAATTATATATAATTCATCGTTACTGTTGTAGTCGTCGCGACTGTTTTTTCGATATCTCTGATAGACATTGAGATATTAATTTGTGTTCTCGCAGGCGTTGACCTGAATGTCCAAGCACAGAGCCATACTTGTGCTCAATTGAATGTAATACTTATGAGCCAGTGTCAATGACCTCTCATAATGATCCAGAACACACGTCTTAAGTCTCAAATAAAAACTTGTAGTAGAAACAGTGATATGGCGATTTTACACGCAAATCCAAAATATAGAATTGCGCCGACTATACATAATCTAGCTAAAAATGTTAAAATATTACTTAACTGGCACGCATTTAAACAATTTCACATTAGAAACTGCTGCAAACATTAAATATCTGGGGCGTTTTTCAGCAGAATAGAAACGATGATTTTTCTCGACACGGTTTTTCGATTCTACATTCTCAAAGACAGTTTGCTTTTTCCAACAGTCTCAAAAAGCTAAATTGTAGTCGAATATGTCTTTTACTTAGTAAATATGCACTGTTTAAAACCCCGTGCCAAAAGTGGATTTGATAAGTAAAATGGCCTTACTTCAATTTATCTTTTAAATATGGACCAACGTGAAGCTACTTTAAACAAAGCGACACTGACAATTAAAGAACGCGTTCAATAAATCATTATCTCAAAAAACAAATATCTTTCTACAAAAGATGTGGTACTAGAATATCAAAGACATTAAAGTCGTATACAAGTGCAAAGAATGTTCTGCTTTACAGTCGGCAACGGCAGATGTGTTCACTTTTCGGAGATCATCAATTTTTATGTGAAGATTTTTTATACGAAACATACATGTAGATTCAATTTGTAGTTAACCAACAAATACGAGTTAACGTTTCGGTATCGGAGTAAACATGGTCGATATTTGATTTATGGTTCACTATAAGATAGCTTATATAGTGTCTGTAACATTCCTCAATTATATTCATGTATTAGTTTAAGATTAAGAAAATAAAATGTTTAATTAAATCGTATAGATTCGGGTTAAGAACACTTCACAATATAGCCAGTTTTGATTTATTCATTCTATCAACAAATTTATATAAGGATACAGATTCAGGATATATAAAATAACAAATGTTAATCATTACAGGACATGAGGCGCAAAACACCTCTTTACGTGAAAGGTTAAGGTCAAAGCAGAGGGTTTAAGGTAAAATTTTGCTATCAAACAGCTTGAAAATTCGTGTATTAGCAATAACTTTTTAAGTTTTAAATGACGTTTCAAAGCTTTAAACCATTACAGGACGAAGTCTTCAATGTTCGTCTTCTGTTCTCAACGGTTAAGGTAATTCTTCCATGTCAACGGTCAAAGTTTGCCATCATATAGCTTTAAAATTCCTGTCTAATAATAAGATGACGCTCGTCTCCCTACCTCAAAGGGTATGGTCACACTGAGATCCCAAATGTAAAATGTGACCCTATAAGTAGCTTGTCTGGATCAAAACTGAGTCATTCCTGAACCAATTTTGTCACACTTTATCCTTAATTACCTTCAATATGAGAATGTGTGGTGTTGTGTACCCCCATCAGTGTGCCTTAACGGTAAAGTCTCACTTAAAGGTCGAATGTAAAATTCGACCATAAAACAGCTTATCCGACTAATACTTTGCTCAGTTGATAAAGCTCTGGATGGCGGGATCGATGCCCGGTCCGGTCAGATTATCTGTGCAGGGAATGATCACGAAATAATGTCTACGACAATTCTACCCCTACTTCTGATTCAAGTAGGGTAATTGTCATTTACTGTCATAACTGTATACACATAGTTCTAGTTAACAAGCAACCCAATGAACAGTATGAGTTGGGAACCTCACTGCCTGATATAACTGTAACACTGTTAAAGACGGCGAAAAAGCATGTCTTTTAAACGCTGTTAATAACACAGGTATTTTATCAAAATAGATAAAAAGCATTACATACGCTTAATATTATTTCGCCCATGATATGTTGATGAGTAACGAAAGATGGCATGTCTTCTTTGCCTATGTTAAGATAGCGCGCTCCCTGGTACAATAATAAAAGCACAAAGTGTTAACGTGATAGATATATTATTTTATTATTGACCGTGCATTATCAAGCACATTTTGAAATAAAGCTTTATGGATACCAACCAAGACATCTGTCAACTCAAACATGTCAGATGCGGATGACATAAACTTCACAGTGATAAAACGTAAACAAATCTGCCAAATGAAAAATGTCAAAAAGATATAAACTTTGAAGTGATAAAACTTAAATATTTCAGGTTCGATTAAAGGATCGAATTCCTTCAGTTTAAGTTAACACTCACGTCTATAGACAACTGTTCAACATACGTCATCCCTTGTATTCTCCGAAGGCACCCTAAACATAACTGTATGTGTCTTATACAAGTAATTCTACACATATAGGTATAATGACAAATTTCTAAAACTATGTTATAAATAAAGAAACGAATGTTTGCATTATAGGCATGCACGTATATTTAATACTCGTTAGAAGAAAAGAGTTTACAATATCGGTTTGTTAATAAAGAATCATCAACAGCAATCGGTTGTTAGATTATATAAAGCGTATGTTACGCTTTTAATCTATTTTTAAAATTTGTTTATAAAGAATCGTCAACAGAAATCAGATAGATAATATTAAGCGTATGTAACGCTTTTTATCTTTTTTTTTTAAATAAAATGCCGGTGTAACTAACAGCGTTTAAAAGACAAATGTAGGCCTGATTGATCCTGCTGTCCTTGTCAAATACCATAACTATGTTTGAAATGAGACTAAGGTTTGTTAACCTTCGGTTTTCAAGTGCAGTGCATATTGACAAGATGTATAAATGAAGAGCACAAAATGTATGTGAAGTGGATCAACGTATGCTGTCTTGTCACTGCCACATTTATTTTTCTCATTCTTCGTTATAAATCAGCAACATCGAGTGGAAAATGACATCATCTGAAAACAAACATTTGAATGCTAATATATTTTATATCGAATTTTTATCTGGTTGAACAATTGGTGGAATTCCAAGTCTAGTCACCAGTTTAAGTATTACTNTAACACCTTTAGCTCACCATCTATGTGTAACATGAAAATTGTTGTAAAAATAAAGAAACTGGAAATATACATTAAATTATATACACGTTGTTAATAACTATACATATCGTACGAATGTGTACTTGCCAGCTAGATCAGTTGGTTAAGCGCTGGACTACACATCCGTTAATATCGGATTCGATTCCAGGCCCGGCCACATAAGTACTATAGGGATTGGTAACAAAATCCTTTCTATTGCCAATCCCCCCAACCCCTACCTCTAGTTCCAATAGGGCAATTGTCAATTACTGGCATAAGTATGTGCATTAAGAACTGGTAACCAGCTATCCCAGGAACAGTGTACGTTGCTAAAACTGACCGACTTGATCTGACTGAAAACCCAACTAAACAAATACGCAGATCAAAATTGTTGATTGATTTAACTCTTAGAGTTGGTTATGCAATGCGCCGTCGTTCACTTTTCAAAGCAACTTGTCCGTTAAATGCATAGTCTGTTCATTTCAGTACGTTTTTTTATTGAACAAGATACAGCATATTGATTTAAACTTATTCTTCATTCATTATACGAATATTAAATTATTATGTGTTTAAAGTTGAACCATTTAGAATCACAGCACGTAATGATCATCAAAGAAATTCAAAGAAACAATCGAAATCAATACGCATATTAATACTTATTATCGAGCAGACAATTGAACCGTGACATAAAATTCATTATCGATAAGCGCAAAACGTCTTTAAAAATCCTGCAAAACAAAGACGGATATCTAAAAAATACATAACAGAGGCGGTTTAATTGATGTGTAAGATTGTCATACAAAATCGTAAGCACCTGATTACATATACACGTATATCATTTAGAGCAATTCGGGCAATTGTAAACGACTAAAACAATCCACTATTAACCATTGTATTTCAGGCAAGGTAAGGTTTTCCTAACTTATACAGAAATCTCGCAATTTCCATACTGTGAAAGGAAATCTATATATCATCGTTATCTATACGTTGAATACGTCAATCGATCTGTACCTCGTGGTATGTCAAATTAACTGACGTTTGAAGTTTTGGATTCATCTATAAATACCCGATATTGCGCACTCTCAATATTTACAATTTCAGACTATCGATCCTGTATCGATCCGATACTGGTTGGGTGAGTTCAGGTAATATCGATATTTTAAAAGGAGACTGTACGATTTTCATATGTGTTTAATTGTAAAATATTGATAACAATATGTTACAATAACACAAAATATGCAAGAATTTTTTTACATTGAATACGAATTTCATAAAAATGGCCTATTTTTCCCGATCTTCTACTTCAGGGAGCCACATTTCGCTAATTTTTTAAGAAAATATGTCAGGATTTTTTCTACATTTAGGCCAATACCTTTGATTTTTTTTAATTTTTCGAATTTACTTACCCTATGTTAGCTCATACAGAAATACACAATGCTGCTCCTAAGGTATTACGCTACTCACAAGGTATCGGGTTTCCTGGGGTGTAAATGCAAAATCGTCAATTATTGTGTTAAATGGATTATTTATGGATTTTAAAGGATAATTAAAGGTAAGATACTAGTTCGAACGTTTTTTGGTTTTTGTTTGTACTTTTCATCGTCTTTTCAACAAAAATGGAAGTACATATCGTTGTAACTGTATTTTTATTAGGATTGAATTAAAGTTGCCATTGAGGTATCCTGGTACAACCCGTTTTCGACCGCTTAAGACTTTTTTAGAAAGCCGCTTACATCAACGAAGAGATACATATTTAGCCTAAATGACAATGATCTTGATAAACAAAACAAAGTATATATATTTTTTTATAGACTTACCTGTTCCTAATATTTTTTTTTATTTGACACTTCTTTTATAAAGCCAAAATCGCCATTTTTATTTTCATCCAACCTGTTTTCGACCACTTTCAGGTAATTCAAGTTTTTCCAACTATACTGCACAACAAAAGTTAGTACACACATAAAATCGTTTAAAAGTGCTTCAAACAACAGTAACTTTAATCTTAAGTAATTTAAACTGCAATAAACTGTTTTAGTTTGAACATATTTTGAACATATTTACAGTACTTGTTTAATTTTATATTCATGTTAATTGGTGGAGCACTGGGGGCACAAGAAGTTGTCTCCCCTTCTGATAACTCTGATAGTTATGCAGAAGGACAGGTGGACCCAGCTAGAACACTTGTCACACTGTCCCCATTTCACTATAACAATGTATGGACTCTTACTTAGGTCAGGGCTAAACTTTTTGCACACAATGCATTTCTCAGAGTCTGTTATATCTTCATCAGAGCTATCACTTTCAGTCACTGTTCTTATAACCTTAGATTTTTTGGCACAACCAGATACGCTTGGTTTGGGATTGATATTTTCTTTATTTGCATCTTTTGAACGTTTGTAACTTTGTGTCTGTTTATGTGTCTCAATTTTGTTAAGAACTTCAGTTTCAGTAACAGCTTGTCCACCTACGACTTTGCTTAGTGTGTTTCTTTGTTTTTTTTGCTGTGTCTACATTTTGTAAAATCTTGCCCCCACGCTCCTGTAAAAACNTCTGAAAATAGACCAATTATGTTCTGTTTTAATATGTACAATAGAAGGAATATATAATCAATTACAATCCAATTACTTGTTATAAAATGGTTTTCTGATAACGTTGAAGGGTTATCAAAACACCTTATTTTTTATGTACAGAATACTATTACTACCAAACGACAATTTAGGTGGCCCTGGAGAAATATGTAAAACACCTTTGCTACGAGAGAGAAATAATCAGTCAGGTTTAAAGCGCGTGAAGCCGTTCTAGAAGCTAGAGGTAGTAAGGGATTAGTAAAAACTACGTAAAATGAAGCATTTCATATAAAAGTGAAACAATTTTACCTGTCTGATCTCCATTTTACGTCATTTAAACCTGGATGACATTTCACAGACACTTGTAAACACAACCTGCGCGCGACGTCCGGAAACTATCATGTTTTACGTATGCATGAATAATTTACCGGGGCAGGTCGAAAACAGGAAGCGGTCGAATACGGGTTGTGGCAGGAGCGGTCGAATACGGGTTGTGGCAGGAAAGCGTGTTTTTATACCAAATGGCGATGAAGATATCAATGTTGTTTTATGTGCAGAAGTTTTAACTCGCCAAACAAAACTGACGAAAATAAACATGGAAGTTACATAACTTTAGTGAGTAGAACATGAAGCAGTAGATGTTTGTTTTTTTATGCCAGTAAGTAAACAGTATGTAAAAAGAAGAGTTGTTTATAGACTAAAATTTACATTATCGGCGAGGATAAATGCTGAATCATGCCTGACATAAGTTCAAAATGGCAGCCATTCTTTTGTTTATTGCAGTGGTGAAACTAGAATTTTAATTTGAACAAAAGCGTTTGTGTTCTACTTGAGTGTGTAACATTTGGGATGCTTATTAAATTTGAATCGAGGCATATAGCGGTATTTTGTCTTGTTACTCTGCTTTTGCATGGAATTCTTATGGACTATTTCGAGTGGCGTAAACGGAAAAGATCACACACAATTTAAATATTACTACCCAAGGTTAGATTCAGTTTATTTAATCTGATTTTGATGTTTGATTGCATAAGAAACAAATTAAATATAAAAAGTGTATGATAAATAGAATATTGATGGGATAAATCGAATACTAGGTCGGTGCCTAATAAAGCGAAGTTCATTTTGCTCGGCCCCAAAATCTGAACCACTCGTAGTCCTTCAGCCAAGAACCCAAAATTGAGGTGGGGTGTACCAGTAAGGGGGGCAAAACTACACCTATATATCTTGGACGATACATGCAAGTAGCATATGAAAATGGTTGATAACAGTCTGGTACTGGCAGCTTTTGGCATTTTTTTCTCCTTTGAAGATGGGGCATCAATCAGCTAAGTTTTCATAAATTGTCTGGGAGAAATTGAACCGCAAATTGCATGTAGTATTTTAGTAGGGTCAATATATGAAACAAATACATTCAACCACCAAAAATTTGCTACAAAAGGTATTTTAACTGAACCTGGTAAAACCTATCAAAAGTTTACCACAATCGGAACTCCGCAATTTTTTTTTTCACGATGGCCGCCAAGATGGCCGCCTATACCTATTAATGATCATAACTATGTAACTATACAATCAAATGTGATGAATATGGTGTCTTTTGCTAGGTTTCAAGGGGCAAAGAACCCAGAAAAATCATCAGATATTGTTTGAGTGTACAATATTTCACACAAATCCAACATGGCGTCGAAAATGGCCGCAAAGATGGCCGCCAAAACCTATAAATGATCATAACTATGTAAAAATCCACTCAAATTTGATTATTTTGGTGGCTATATATGGGTTTCGAGGGGCAAAGAGCACATTTAGATCATCATACATTGTATAAATTTATTATATTACACCCAAATCCAAAAAAAAGATATCCACCAAAGCCACATGATCACAACTACATGTATGTTACTATCCTCTCAAATTTGATGGATTTGGTGTCTATACCTACGTTTCAAGGGGCAAAGAACACATAAAGATCATCAGACATTGTTTAAGTTAACAAAAGTATACACAAATCCAATATGGCGTCTAAAATGGCCGCCAAGATGGCCGCAAAAACCTATTAATGATCATAACTATGTAAATATCCACTCAAATTTTATTATTTTGGTGGATATTCATATGTTTTAATGGGAAAAGAACACATTCAGACATTGTTAAAGTTTATTATATTACACACAAATCCAACATGGCGTCCAAAATGGTCGCCAAGATGGCCACCAAAACCTATTAATGATCATAAATATGTAACTATCCACTCAGATTACATGATTTTGTTGTCTATACCGAGGTTTCGAGGGGTGAAGAACACATAACGATTGTCAGACATAGTTTAAGTTTATTATGTTACACAGAAATCTCACATGGCGTCCAATGACACAATACGAAGGACCGCAAGTCCATTACTTTTGACGTGATGCTTGTTATGTGAACAGCCATAGTTTGGACCTGCCGCGATTTCTGGTATTTGACAAGAGGATCGATATTTTTCAACTTCAGGCAACACTGAATCGGCAGGGAATGATGCGTATCTTGCATCAGCAAAGCCAGTATCCTGGGATGTTGTCAGTCAAATTCTTGCCTATGATTAATATGTACAATGGGGACAAAGCGTGCATTCTGTCAACATAAGTTTTAGTTTGCAACCTTGCCACAACCTTAACACCATTGTAACGTTTGACCAACCCTTGAATTGGAAGGCTGCCGAAATCATCATTGATGCGCCACAANATTATATTAATATTACTTTCAAAATCAGCTGTCCATAGATGCGCTTAATGTGTATGTGGTAACAATGTTCAAACAATGAATAATATAATATTAATATTACTTTCAAAATCAGCTGTCCATAGATGGGCGTAATGTGTATGTGGTAACAATGTTCAAACAATAAATAATATAATATTAATATTACTTTCAAAATGAGCTGTCCATAGATGCGCTTAATGTGTATGTGGTAACAATGTTCAAACAATGAATAAAAGTATATTAATATTACTTTCAAAATCAGCTGCCCATAGATGCGCTTAATGTGTTTCAACCCGACTTTTATAAATTACCAAATAAATGGCGATGTGAGATATTAAAAGTTCAATCTGAAGGACAGATCTCTTAAAATGTAGCTTTGCTGCTTATGTATTCGCAATAAAATGCATCTTCTGTATTACCTTTAAAGAAAAAAGTGTTGTCACATTGATATGTATATGTATTTGTCATATGTTCAATGAATAGTACACTCCCACGTTATACCTCCTTCAATCGTGTCTATTTCAGTTTGACTATATTATGCATATATTAATTGTAATGCGTTAAATATGCCATAAATTGAATTGAATTATTAGAGTCCATTAACGTTCTCGTTTAAACGTTCTGGCTTAAACATCCCAGAAAGAAGAACTTATGACATTTCAATTGAGAAATAGTAATTGAAAAGCTCAATCGGTATTACACTCGTTTTCGATGGGGGACCCGATCGAGCTTTATCGAGAAGGCAGTGGAGATTACAATTGAATGTCAGTAGGAAATATAATGCCAATAGGTATGAACTATTGTAAGGCACTGTTCATCGCTTGATCAGCATTCATGGCTTTCAAACGTACCAGAAGGAGAGAATGCTGACTTTTCTACTGAGAAATAATAATTGAAAACTGCAAGCGGTACACTGGACTTTATCAAGAAGTCAGTTCAAAATACGATCGACTCTCAGTCGGAAACCTTATACTAAGTTATGGTAGGCCACTGTATTATTATTAACCAACACACTTGGATAAGATAGGAAAAACAATTCACGTTCTAATACTGTTCCAATTATGAGGAAATTAAGCAAATGATAACTAGAATTTAAGCGCATATAGTTACTAAAATAGAACTCATATATGAAAAAAAAAAACATTTTGTCAATAGAATATTAAAAAATAACATATGGATACACTCAATGTCATTAACTGTCAGAAAACCATGGTAAGGACCTTAAGCGTAGCAACTAAAGGATGCACTGTGAAGGTATAGGTACTTTTGAAGAACCGAAATACACATTATATAATGTAAGGGGCGAGCTAAGCTCACATTTGATAATTTTCTTTAAAATTTTATATCAACAACAACAAAACTTATAAGCATTTAGGAACTACAAATTTACGAAATTGTTTCTTTTCGTTCTCGTAAATGTCCATCCGGAAATAATATGTAAAGACGTATTTGTATTTCCATGTGTTCTTCCTTTTGCTCTGTTGAGAAATTGTATACATATGCTTAAATACAGAGTTTATCCGTCAATGGCTTTTCTTACTTGAAGTTATACATTTGATATCGCTTAAATAGGAATAAACATGTATTAGTGATCCTAATGGTTAGTAAATAGTGTATATATAATCACATCTTTAATTCAATAAATCTCACTTTGTTCCAATTTCACATTAATCCATATCCTACAACTGTTCTTAAATCTTATTTTAGTCAATCGTTTTATGTTCGTTCATTTGATTGCTTAATATTCCGGAATACAAATGTTAAAACAAAGCTATAGGAAAAAGAATTATCACCACAATACTTGTTGGATTATAAGTATGTTAATTGCTATGAATTTATTAACATGTAAATATTGAATTCGTAACCGTTTCTGAAAACGACATGATTCAGGTATTTAAGTCAACTTCATTATGCGAATGTCTGTAAGTTGAAAAAGAAGTTTACTAAGGTGAAATCTGAAATGTGCGAGACAAAACTGAAAGTGAAGCTACTTTGATAAAAAATGATTTTTTTTTGCTATTTTAAATGTGTTACTTACCTTTCATGTCTCTGTCGTCATTCATAATTAATCTGCCTAGTACAGATTTTGAAATTGCTCTTACAAATAAATCCATAGAAGTGAAAAGAAAAACACTTTCGATCTGTTTATTTATTGATTTGTTATACAATTCAACTATGTCATATTTATTATTTATCACATGCTATACCGTGTTTTCAATGTAATACAGACATTTAGTATTTTTTTTTATATTCCACATGTGTAATACAACATTTGTAAGCGTTTTCATTGGCTACAAAATTAATAACTTACCAATCGCATGGCTTTATTTTGGTGAAATGACGTCGTCGATATGAAATGACGTCACCATAGTAAACAACTTTTAGATCTATTAGCATTTGTTTGGTCAATTAAGATGTATTTTTTTTTAGTTTAAAAACATGTAATAAAAAAGATCTGACACTCGTTGTCATATAATACCATATTTTATTAATCTCGTCCAGAAAATTCGTTAGTAATCTCGCCAAAGGCTCGCTTACTTACAAAATTCCTGACCTCGTTTAATAAAATATGGTATGATATGACAACTCATGTCAGATCCTATATNACACACTCTGATAATATCAAGGTGCCATCTCACCTCACGGAGTTGTTTGAGAGAAGCAAAAACCACTTAGACCCCCATGAAAGAACCTTGGCTGCTGAATTACTCTGCAAATATGAACATAGCTTTGCAAAAAGCCCTTCAGATTTGGGCCGATGCTCAATACTGAAACACAAGATTGATACTGCAGGGGCAATGCCTATCCGCCAACCAATGCGAAGAACACCACAACAGTTTGAGGCAGAAGAAGAAAAGTATCTTCAGGACCAACTTGCCACTGGCGTTATCAGGCCTTCAAATTCACCCTGGAGCTCGCCAACTGTACTTGTCCGCAAGAAAGATGGTGGTGTAAGGTGGTGTATAGACTATCGAAAGCTAAACGATGTCACTGTCAAGGATGCTTACCCTCTACCCCGTATAAGTACGTGCCTGGATTGCCTTGCTTCTGCAAATATGTTCTCCACAGTGGACCTACAAGCTGGATATTGGCAACTGGAAGTGGCAGAAGAAGATAAACCCAAAACAGCTTTTAGCAGCAAATATGGCCTCTTCGAGTATAACACCCTGCCGTTCGGACTCTGCAACGCCCCATCTACATTTCAACGGTGCATGGAAATGATTCTGAAAGGATTACAATGGGAAACCATTCTCATATACTTGGATGATATCATTATAATGAGTACAACATTTCCAGAACACCTATCAAGACTTGAAGAAGTCCTTAAGAGAATCTCAGAGGTTGGCTTGAAACTTAAACCATCAAAATGCGAACTGTTTAAACCAGAGGTCCTTTTCCTTGGGCACATAGCCGGGAGAGAAGGTATACGGCCAAACCCCAGGCTAGTGGAATCAATCCGGAACTGGAAAGAACCCACAAATGTGAAGGAAATCCAGCAGTTTGTAGGGTTATGCAACTATTATCGACAGTACATCCAAAACTTCAGTGACATGGCTGCCCCGATGACTCGTCTTACGCAGAAGAAAACACCCTTCAAATGGGATGTCAGTTGCCAAAATTCATTTGATGACCTTAGAGAAGCTTTGTGCAGCGCTCCGGTTCTGGCGTATCCGCAGAATGAGGGAGAGTTCATTTTGGACACTGATGCATCTGACGTTGGAGTAGGGGCCGTTCTCTCTCAAATGCAGAATGGAGTTGAAAGAGTCATAGCATATGCCTCTAAAAAACTCAACAAATGTCAGAAGAAATATAGTGTAACCAGACGAGAGCTCCTAGCAGTTGTGACCTTTACTAACCACTTCCGGCATTACTTACTTGGTAGGAAATTTTTGCTCAGGACTGATCATGGGTCTCTGCAATGGATATTCAACTTCAAAGACCCTGTTGGCCAGGTTGCCAGATGGTTGGAGTCCTTGGCACAATACCACTTTAAGGTGCAACATCGACCGGGAAAGAAGCATCAGAATGCGGATAGTCTAAGTAGAAAAGATTTTGAACAGCAAAATTGTTGTGAAGAGGACTGCCTATGTGAATCCTGTCAGCAGCAGAAGCTCGAATGGGACAAATTTGAACAGGATATTGACACTGTGACTGATTTAGGTAGAGGGAGAGTGGAACACTGCAGAGCTGTAACACGACAACAAACCCAAAAGAATGAAACAACTCCAAATTGCTCACTAATCTTACCACACTAATCTACCCAAGAAGTTTCAACACTCCACGTACGTCGCACGCTATTTTGCACAATCGCGACTTTTGGTGTACTTGCTAAAATAAAACTCATGGAAATTATCGGTAACCAGCAGAAACCAATTTTACCAATTTTATTGTCCTAACATTTCAATTGTGAACATTTTTAGATGTTTCCATGTTATTTCTATCCTAAAAATGATATAATTAAACCATATTCTTATGTCAAAATATGAAACAAATGCAACGTTACGTGTAACAAAATACTCCGGTGGCCCTTGTGTTTTCGACGATAATTTTGTCAATTTTGACGTTATTTCATCGCAAAAAAAAACAGACAACGTTAAAATTTGCCGCCAATTTCAACGTGCTTTTTTTGACGTCATTTCCGTTTTCATGCAGCGTAAACAACAACAAAATAAACGCTGATACACACATTTAATATAAATTCATAAATATTTGACAAAATCGTACAGTCTCCCTTTAACGACATTTGCAATGACGTAATTTCTTTTCCCAGAAGGTGGCTATTCAATATTTAAACGGTGTGTTTTGTAACTGCAAATTATCCAATGGCTTGCAGTGCAGAGACAATGAAATCTTTACCGTGAATTTTTGAAGATGAGTACCAGTGTTACAAAGTTGGAAAAATCGTGAATAAATATTCTACTACACTTAAGAAAAGTGCGGCTATTAAGACGATCATTTACAATTTACCTGTTAATAGGTTCACGGGATATAAATACATTCCCAATGTTCCACTCACTTGTAGACTTCTGGAAAAAATAATATGGAGACTCTGACGACCTTTCCTGGACCTGGGGATGCAATGTCGTCCACGTTGACCATAAAACGGGTAAAGTATTGTAATGATTTATTTCTTAAATTTACTATTGTAAATGGACGTTAGTTCTAAAAATAAATAATTTGACAACGAAAAGCAATAAACCTTTGCTTACCCGACGCACATTATAAATCGTGTTGAAATTTATTGGCGATGCTGCAGACTGTGGATATTTACTTTCATATAAATTTACAGTAAATAAAGGACGCTGATGTTGAAATTGTGTCCACACAGGATAAAAGTCAGCTATTAGGAAAATTACCTTTCATGAACACCATTTTCTTTACAGCAAAGGTCTCTTCTGGCCATCTACAAACCACCAATAATGCTACCTTCGAAGGGCACTCATTCGCCTCGCATTGGAACAGGGGATATAAGAAAACAAAGTAATAAATCAATCGATCTGCTTCTATTAATGTCTGTGCATTCCGTTTGAAGAATGCACAAGACAGTAATTGAACCTTAAAACTCTTCCGAGCAATTATAACTAGTGATAAAACATAACATCGGGTTTCGACGCCATTTAACAAAATAGGTTAATACATTTGTTGGACGGTCTCTTCCATACTGCGAACTTGAAATAGACTGATTATTTTGGTTATGGCATATGTAGTTGACATTTCATTAAGTTGTTTTTTACGTACAACATTTGTTTGCTTAATTGTAAGTTGTATATTTACATGTTTATCATGTACACGAAAGTCAACCAACTTCTGTAAATTTGGTTTTAAAATAGTATTAGCAGTATATATAGCCAAGTCTATACGTACGAAAAGGATTCTGTTTCGCGTGTTATTATTGATTTATTGTTAGATTACATACTTTAATTTTTTTAAACGTGTACATGTTACTACAGTTAAGAAGTTTACAAAACGATTTTTAAAAATGGAATTGTGATTGTTTTCAGGATTTGAGAGGTCTATGACATGGCCCGAACTATCAAAAACAAACAAGGATCAATGTAAACGAATTGAAACATCGGCAACCAAAACGAATTTTGCGCAAATAACATGTGAAAAGAAATGCTTTCAGATCACGAATGCCTCATGTGAAACAATAAAGGGAATAATGACATTTGCTTCGCGTGACATAAAACTAAGAACTGAAGGTCTAAGTGAAAAGTTACTCAACATATCATCAAGCACGTCTTTTCAGATTTTTACAACAAAAGAGATTTTGCCATATTTAAAAAACTTCGCGTCGAAACCGAAGAATTTTTTATCTGCAAAAGAATTGTTTGACCGATTACAAAACGCTAGTGAATTTACTTTGGTTATATGCGATTATTCAGAGCAAACTACAATTGTCGATGTTTTGAAAGGATTAGGTCAACATATTCCTCTGGGAGTTTTGCTTGTAGGCAACAAAGGGAGCGTTCCTGAGATCCCAGATCTTATTCATGTATTTTTCGATACTACAGCAACCGATACAATTATAAAAAAGGCTGATTTATTATTAAACCGGTGTGCACATGGTTTTCTGGCAGATCTTTACTCAAAGTTGGCGGAGGCACATTTTGATACAGGTATGGTAACTATTTGATATTAATAGTGTATTTCATAAACTTATTATATCATGTTCTTATAGTTAACGGTTATTTTTATATTTAATTATGAAAAAGAGATCAAATAAAATAAGCCTCGTTGTAAAAGCGCAGAGCTGGGTTATTCAAAGATCTTAAATGTGTAAAACGTTAAAGGTGGTTACTTACCGAACATGTTTATTCGTGTATTGTAGAAGATGATAAACACGATGTGCTAGATGTTTTTGGGATGATTGAGTCATCCTTTGAAAGGAACAAGATTCCGCATGAATGGCCTCAAAGTCTCAAAAATGATTTCAAATATCCGAAGAATATTGATGAGGTACGTGTTAGTAACAAGTATTTGTTCAAAAGTCATATCAATAAATGTATTGTGTATTCAAACTGTACATAAAATATGGTATTATTCTTCCAATCACTTTATTTTCTAGCAGAATTGCATGTTCTCTTGCTTTACCACCCTTAGTTGAAAACGAAAAAGTGAAACTTGTTATAAATAATACATTTGATTTTAGTTATCCTTAAAATTCACACGAAAGAGCCAAATTACAGTTTTCATTTGGATTAGACGTTACGGCATACGTGTCCAGCGTACTTATGTATTTAATCCCCTTTGCAGTGATGATTGTATCATACATTTACAATTTACCATTTTAAGGTCATAGCTTCAATAATCGGTGAAGAAAAAGTAGTGGGATGTTTAAAGAAACATGGAAAACTTCACGTTCACCTCAACTCGCTCACTGAAAGATCAGATATTGAAAAGAACATTCAAGAGATCTTAGCAAACCATTGTATTGGCGCATGTGAGACTGTATTCAAATACATAAACATGGAATACTTATATTCTTCCGGCGACTGGGCTTGTAATGGAACACTAGGAGGTTTTGCAATGAAACAGACGAATGTCTCTTCGGGTTTGAATGACCACGATCTCGTTGCTCTTATTTCGTGGCACGTTGCCAAAGGGTGCGATCAACAATTCCTCTTAGTTGGGCCAAATAAAACGAAACTTGGATCTATTGATGGAATGGAAGGCACAGAAACAGAAGCAATGGACATATATCCAGTTATGGTCGATGCCGATCAAAAGAAAAATTGTGATACAAAATTCAAGACCGAAAATGATAAACCTATGCATGCAACACTTCGAAACACAGACACACTTGAAATATTAAAGGGATCAATCGTTCATATTTGGGGTCACACGACATCACCTGGGTTAGGAATTGTTGTAGAACAACCTTTAACGACGCCAAATGGAAAGAGTATTTACGTCTGTGATCGTGACGGTAAGCATTCATTCGCACAAGGAGGTGACAGCGGGGCGATGGTATGTTACTATGACCCCATGGACGAAATACTATATGCTGTCGGAATGTTGATTGGACGCTGTGTACCCAAAGGAGCCGATACTCCTGGTCGATACACTGCTCAAGTTCTTGACGACGGACTTCAAGAACTTTCTAGAATTAACCAATGTACTTTGCTCTTTTGTGAGAAAAAGGCCCTATAGTTGCTCATGATATTTGACATTGAGTTAATGACAAATCGAATGTTCTTAAAGATAACAATAGTACACAAGACTATTAATCTTTTGCATTGTGCATATGTGTGCTTTCTTGTCATGTTTACTAAATTTTAGCAAATCAAAAAATATAAGACTCAATAAATCTGGCTCTGTTCATGATTAAAGCCCCATTACTACTCAAAATCAACGAAAATTTCGTACAATATTTCGCAAAATAAAATTAAACAATTAAAAATTAGTGTTCCTTATAGCAATTGCCAAGTTTTCAACGCCATATGTGGTCTGGTAGCATAAATGTTTGTAGATATAAAAGGTCGTTTTCATTTTTTTGTGTTATAATTAATATTTTACGATATCTATTCATACGACACATGAACACTAACATGGTACCATTTTAGATTTCGTGTGTCGTATGAATAGATAAATTTGTGGGAAATTAAAATGGAATTAATTGTGTCACAAAAAATAAAAACGAGCATTTTGTATCTACCAACATCTATGTTACCAGACGACATCTAGCGTTGAAATTTTGGATATTGCTATAAGGAACACTTATTTTTTATTTGGTAACTTTATTTTTATGAAACACTGTACGAAATTATCGTTGATTTTTTAGAATTAATGGGGCTTTAACTGGAGATGAAATTTTGAAGAAAAGAAAAATGTGCGTTCTCTCTAAGGTATAAATAGATCGCGTAAAGGTGAACTTTTCATTTGTTATCTTTGGCAAAAACTAATGTGTGTACAAAACATGCAATAAGTGCCATATTTAGATTAATAATAAGCGAACAATTTGCTGTGTCGCACCAATCCACCATGTCTTATCATAGGTCAAATGTACTTGTTTGTAATTGGAGCTTTGGGGAATGCGAGATGTACTGTATGATTGAAGACCATTATTGATTTTTTTTATCGAATTGAGTTAGCATATTGGAACTGCGTAGACAAAGATATACCAAACACATGTTGAGCCATTTAACGCATGAAAAATGTCACTTATTTATTGATGTTATTATTTGTCTATGGCCGTTTAAGTCCTATTATTCGAATTGTACTCATATTAGCTTGTTTTTATTCAAGGTGTCACAATATTAGAAATGTATAAGTTCTGTGATATATTATATTTAACCCAATTTATAATAATGTCCGATTGTTGGTGTTTGGTGGGGGTGGGAGTTGACGCAACGTTTTAGATTGGCTTATGTTTTGTAAGACCATGTGTCCCTGTGCATTAATATCCATACCTTTGTTTCTGCCAGGTTGGAACCAAAAATTGATATACCGTAGAACAACCATTTCAGAACGCTTCGATGAATAGTGTTGTGATTCTATAGATTGCTTCAAAACTTACAATTAATAATGCTGACATATAAAATCCATATACTTAGTAAGTACATACAGTATGAGATAAATAATACACTTATGTCATAATTATAAGCAGTTTGTGAACCGTTGTGTATTTAAATTACTTGTTTTGTGTATTATATAACATAAAAACATTTCATTTGTTTGGCATCATGGTTTATATGTTCTCATCACGGATTTACTTATGTTTAATCACTAAACACATATACCACGTCTATGGCTGGGATATACTAACTACCAATCTATGGCAAGCGGTTCGACGCATAATCCCAAGAAACTAGGTTTTTCATGAGAACCTAGGTTCTCATTCTGAGAAACTGGGTTCTTACCAGAACTTATGATCCCAAATGAAATGTTGTGTTCTCATGAAAACAAAGGATATCCGAAATAACGACGCGAAAAGCTGTCGAGAACCTAGGTTCTTGTGAAAACTTTGGATATCAAACGAGAACTTTAGTTCTCAGAATGAGAACCTAGGTTCTCATGAAAAAACGTAGTTTCTTGGGATTATGCGTCGAATCGCGCTGAAAACCGGGGTTCTGAAATGATAACTTAGGTTCTCATGAGAACCTAAGTTCTATGTTCCCTGAATAATATGTGTCCCGTATTCCAAACGAGCAAGTTTACGTCGTCCGACGCGTAATCTGGGACCCTAGGTTCTCATGAGAACTATGGTTCCCAAATGAAAACCACGGATTTAGTATTAAAGATGAGAACTTAAGTTCCCGTCATGAGAACTATGGTTGTCACAGTGTAATTCTGGGAACCTAGGTTCTCATGAGAACTATGGTTCCCAAATGAAAACCACGCATTATGACAAGCGGTTCGACGCATAAGCCCAAGAAACTAGGTTTTTCATGAGAACCTAGGTTCTCAGAATCTTACCAGAACCTTGGTTTTCAAATGAGAACCTAGGCTATCGCAGTTTGATGCACATTTTATGATAACTTGGTTTCTGGTGAAAACCTAGGATATCGAATAAAAACTTGGGTTCTGAAAGCCATGTGCCATTCAAGCGAGACCCTAGGTTCTCAGAATGAGACCCTTCCTCAGAATGAGAACCTAAGTTCTCATGAAAAAACATAGTTTTTTGGGATTTTGCGTCGAACCGCTTGCCATACCAATCTTTTTTGAATCGTTGTTTTCAAACATTGTCAAATTTTGTCATTATAATGATACAAATTACGCACATTAAACAATAAATGTTAAAATACTTTCAGTACAATCTTTGCGTAATTACCATCTTGACAATTGAGTTAAAATCAGACAAGTACCTAATTGAACACTCATGGAGTTTCAAAATACAAATGACATTTTAAATTGAACTAACATAAATAACATCTGTTATATGAATAGCATATTATTATAGTCCTGTTAGTACTATCATGTTTCGATTTTAGAGATCAGATTTGCTATGCGTGTACAACTAAATTGGACCGCGGGACGTGTTGCTTTATGTGCACGAGGTTATGGTGGTAAAAACCCAACTGTTCTATATTATGTTGACAAAAGGCCAACGTCAAAGCTTATCTCCATGGAGATGATATCCATGTTAATTAGATTCATATAAAACTGATGGACTTTGGCTATTTGCGTTTTAAAATGCAATCAATTTATGTTCTGTTTGACATTGTATTTATCATGGCATAAGCTGTGTAATATTTAAAACTTCAGAAGGAAACAACGAGAACATATGAACACATACATAAACATTACTAGTAGAAAAATAAAACGTCATGTTAGCAACTATAACGGTACATTTTGAGAAACGAAACAATTTTACAAACGTTGAAATACAATCCCGCGCTATTTTTAAAATGTGTGACGTCTTTATTTTTAAACAATGTACTTACAAGCTACATCTTTAACCTATCCAGAAATTAAATCTAATCCATCCTGATTTAATTCAGAATTGTACGAATGTGTTTGCTTTATATTTAATATTCAATTTAATATGTTAACACCGTTGTTGCGAAATAATTTGTTACTTTGTTATCGAGCTTGTATCGACTTTGCATATCGTTGAACTTGGTTGCTTATACGATTGCCTTGCATTTTATGCTTGACCTGTCGGATGTTACAGACACAAATAAGTTGACAACCTCTGTTGGAGGATGCCGTTTCCCTGGAGACATCTATTTTGCTGAATGTGGCCATGGCATAGAACAAGAATTCTGACGCGATTCAAGAA
Source organism: Dreissena rostriformis (assembly GCA_007657795.1). Taxonomy (NCBI): domain Eukaryota; kingdom Metazoa; phylum Mollusca; class Bivalvia; order Myida; family Dreissenidae; genus Dreissena; species Dreissena rostriformis. The sequence continues at coordinate 1,943 of VMBQ01005018.1, read as the reverse complement.
TATATGTGCACAGAATCTTCCCACGTTCAAAAAGTCGTCTTTATTCAGATGCAAGTTCAAAAGCCTTCCCTATCGCCTTTCCTTATGCATAAGCCCCATACACTTGTTCGGATGTTTTGTTTGAAGATTCAGGTTGCCATAATCGGATTGGTTTCTTAAAATGTTTAGAAAATTTACCTTTGAGTCTATAGGTTTTGTATTTTTCTTTATATACAGACGGGTGGTGTGATTGTGTGCCGTTCCACATTATATTCTAGTAAAATATGCTCTTCAACATTACTTATCCACTTAATAGATTGTATGTGCAGAGATTTATCTTTGCTTGCAATCCTTAACATAGATAATACCTTTGGCACAACAATGCAACTTTCCACTGGAAACATATCGGAGCTCTAGGGATATATATAAGGAAATACCCCTGTACTTAGATGTAGAGTGCTGATCCTCATAATCATCGGGTAATGATTGCATCCGCTTTGGTGCATGACTTGAATTAGTGAACAACTGGTAAAATCTACATTGACAATTTTCTGAATTGAAAGCCGTAGTAAAGAATAACAACGTACAAGACCTGCAGTATGAAAACATTACTTCTTGACAGACAATTGTTATTGTTGATAGAATACCATATTTTGGCTAAATTATCACTCATTTTTTTTACGAACACATTAAGATGTCTTAAGTACTTACCAAACACTGATTAATAAGGAAACGTATATGGTACACCCTGGTGCTGTGATGATGTCACAATCCTATGATAGCATGATATGAAAAGGGTGTAATGGCGTTAAACATAACTCAACGTGTCGACTAAAACTACGATGGCAAGTCATTTTCCCAAGAGCATGACGCCAGATATTATGTTAATGTGTCGACTTGGAATAAGATTTAAAGACTTAAAGAACTCGCATGTTTGCATAAAAACCATAATCTCTGACGATATTTTATCCTTTAGCCGTCCTTTATATTTAACTTTTTCTGTGTTGTTCACTGAAATATACAGTATTATACACAATATACAATTTGAGTACGTCTTTTTCCTAAAACTTTGTTATTTCTTTATTAATAGTTTATTGATAAATGTTTGCATTGTATTATATCTATGAAGTCAATCCTTGTCTTATTACCATATTGTCCTGGGTTTGATTTCCACTATGAGCTCGGTATTTTACCACATGTGCTATTAATAATGGCGATCTTGATACCACCAACCTTACCACTGGGGGCTGACGAGGTCAAAGCGTAGTCCGTTTGTCTACGACGTCGGGTATATAGTCCTTCAGCCAAGTACCCAAAATTGAGGTGGGGTGTACCAGTAAGGGGGGCAAACCTACACCTATATATCTTGGACGATACATGCAAGTAGCATATGAAAATGGTTGATAACAGTCTGGTACTGGCAGCTTTTGGCATTTTTTTCTCCTTTGAAGATGGGGCATCAATCAGCTAAGTTTTCATAAATTGTCTGGGAGAAATTGAACCGCAAATTGCATGTAGTATTTTAGTAGGGTCAATATATGAAAAAAATACATTCAACCACCAAAAATTTGCTACAAAAGGTATTTTAACTGAACCTGGTAAAACCTATCAAAAGTTTACCACAATCGGAACTCCGCAAAGTTTTTTTTTCAAGATGGCCGCCAAGATGGCCGCCCAGACCTATTAATGATCATAACTATGTAACTATACAATCAAATGATGAATTTGGTGTCTTTTCCTAGGTTTCAAGGGGCAAAGAACCCATAAAGATCATCAGACATTGTTTGAGTGTACAATATTACACACAAATCCAACATGACGTCTAAAATGGCCGCCAAGATGGCCACAAAAACCTATTAATGATCATAACTATGTAAATATCCACTCAAATTTTATTATTTTGGTGGATATACATATGTTTTAAGGGGCAAAGAACACATTCAGATTATCAGACATTGTTTAAG
>VMBQ01005017.1:62704-73021 GCA_007657795.1 Dreissena rostriformis | reverse complement strand
TGTTTAAAGGCCCTATAAAGGTGACGATCCGTAATTATTTACCGATTTTTAAATATTTTTTTCATATTTTATTTATAAAGGTTATCAAAAAACAATATATATATGCTATTGGACATTACCATAAAAAATGAGCAATACAACTTGTTTTGAGCTCAAAATACAGTGTCCTCCAAGTCAATTGTGTTTACAAACAATCAGTTTATTTACATCGCTGTTTACTCGGGAAAGTGAAAGTGACTCAGGTCACCAAAAATATATCGTTGATTTTCAACGTTTTCCGGTATCACTCACACAGTAGATCTCTTCAAAGTGGTTAAAACGTTTGTAGTGATCTAATAAGTTACTTTCTGCTGGTAAAAAGTTGTTTAAAATAGAATTAAAATTGAATTTCCTTCGGCTATTTTATTTATGCTTAATAATTGGATTTGTCACCTTTATAGGGCCTTTAAATGACAGTTTTAATTGCAATATCAGCAAAACCTGAATTTCTCCACAGATTCTGCACATTTAATCACAACTTGTTGACATACAAAGGGGGGTAAGTCACTGAAATAGAGGTGATGACACCAATATGGAGTCTATTGTGTATATTACATAGCATCAACAAACAGTGTGCAAATTAGGAAAAATAATGAGCAAGAAGTATTGTCAGTAAACTCACATTTGTAACCAGACAATTTGATGTCTTAAACAAATATTGACAACTGGCTTCCTTGAACTTAGTCAGATTGTAACCTTGGTGACATTGAAGGTCGTTCAAATTGTTGATTATTTCTGTAAGAAAACTAGGGTTACCAAATGTTTCAGTACCATACATCATGTCCCTGTTGAAGTGTACTTTTAATAATGCGTTAAACAAGGACAAACAAATGACTGCTGATATTTTGTAACTTATATAACACGGTGCCTATATCACGTGACTTTTGTTGGGAGAATATAGCGCGACCCAGTAAACATTTTTAAGGATGTCTTTTTAAATATTTCACCATTTTTAATGGGATAAAGTGGGGAGCCCGCTTATTTGTGAGAGTTTTCTATAGGTATCATGATTTTTTTTAACAAATAGTATTTTTCAGTAAAGTGCAATCGCGCAATTTGTAATATGAAGTCCCCACACCGATCCGACATTTTTCTAACCGTTCAAACGCGCCATTGCACTTTACTGACAAAAATACTTACTTGTTTAAAAAAAATCAACAAAAGTCACGTGGTATAGGCACCATGTATAACCTCAGGATATAATACGTGTTTATGATCATCTTTTCTGAGTAAATTATAATTCTCTGGTAGACTAATGTGAAGTTATTTCACCAGTAAAACACCATCAATAGATTTATGTTCACCAGAAACACAAATTACCCAATGAGGACAAGGTCAGATTCCCCAGACAGGCAGAAACAAGGACAAGGTCAGATTCTCCAGACAGGCAGAAACAAAGACAATATAATGCCAGTTGGAAGTGTTAAGTTAACCCTCTATAAATTGCAGACCTCAACTTATATCAAAAGACAAAACACTATATTCTAACTTATTTTTCTGTTAAAGTTGTTATTAAGATAAAATACCACTAAAAATATGCTTGGTTTAATTGTTTTTGTTTTTTTTAATATTTGACATGCATACATACTAGTATGAAGCTAATAAAATTAGGTGCCGCTGAAATACGCGGACTACAGCATGAAGTTGATAATGAAGCATACAAATATGAACAAGGCTTGTCACCATAGGATGGCATAATTATGCCCCCTTTTTCCACATTTTTTAAAACCTAAATGCAAAACCTAAACGCACAGTGTGACGGAATTTCAGACGGACAGACAGACGAACAGTGTGATCACTTTATGCCACCCTACTGGGGGCATAAAAATCATGATTTTTGTTTCACAAACAAACCAAATCGGATGAATTTAGGATGTTTGATGTACCCTCATTACCCTGTGTATGTTTACCTAAAGGTACCATCAACAACTATCTCACTTGCATCCCTACATTTTCAATTGCCGAACCAGTATTAAAATGCCCTGGTAATGCTTAATTCAACTTCATTCAGCCAAACATTTTCAAGGAAGCCTTCCTTATTTTGACATCATGTGAACAAAATTTCATCCCATTGGTGCAAAAAGGTCCCATATGACATTTTGATTTAATATCAATGGTACATGGTACCTTTTAACCCTTTGCATGCTGGGAAATTTGTCGTCTGCTAAAATGTTGTCTGCTAAATTTCTAAAATTAGTATTTTCTTTGATTTTTTTTCAAAGAATACTTTCAGAATAGCAAACAGTTTGGATCCTGATGAGACGCCACGTTCTGTGGCATCTCATCTGGATCCAAACTGTTTGCAAAGACCTTCAAAATCCGGTTCCAGCGCTCAAAGGGTTAAATTTGCACCAAGGTGGGGCAATAACTAATTTTCTTCTCCAGTATTTACTTTAAAATTGCCAAGACAACATTCAGTTCACTGCCCTACACTACACCAAAATAATTCACCTTTGGACGTTCAAATACATATACTTCGGTAGGTCTATGGTCAGAACTACTGAGCCAGGTCAGTGACCCAAACAGAAAACTCATTGTTTCCACAAAGATCCCGAAAGTTGCATGTGTATTTTGATGTTACTGCTCTCTGTCCTTATTGAAGCTACACTATGTGAATTCCTTGGGTAGAACTAAGCACCTTTGCCTACTTTACAATGAACATATAAAGAGACATGGAAAGAAAGGACAAAATGTTAAATCATAGCTGTTTAATTTTAACTGAAAGATCCAAACTGTTGTGTAGTATTTTCGTGTAAGCCTCCCTCTGACTCTGAGGTGGGGTTACCTGTCGGGTCTTGTGACCACCAACAATTTGTCCAAAACATTGACCACCAACTACCTGTCCGATATATAGTAAACCAGTGGCCATACAACCTTTTTTTTATATCACATGCATGTTTTGAGCAGTCCAAGATAGGCTGTAGGGGAGATGGCGGTACTACAATTGCAGGGTCATACTTCTCAAGCAAGTTCTGGCATAATTATTCCCAACTTATCTTTTGAAAACATGCTCCCTAAATTATGATTTCTTTTATGAACTCTACATGATAAGTGACTTCTAAAACCACAAAAGCTTGATTTATATTTACAATTTTTAATGTTAAAATGTTTATAACAAATCTTAAAACTAGTATGCAATGCTTTTGTACATAGCATGAACACATTTATTTCAGAAGCAAATGTTATAAAAATGATTAATCTTTTTCTGACAAATACTCATGTTGAAAAACTAAAATATTTGGGGAAATGTTGTACTCAGGGTGCATAAATTGAGAGAGGTCCCTGTATATTTATGTATTTTCTCCTAACAAACTTGGAACACACCCAAAAATTATACATGTAGCAAACTTTCTTAATTATAATGTGAAGAAGACAGGAGTCACGTATTCTCTGAGTGTATTGAAGAACAATTACACTATTCAGGAATAAACACAGAGTATGTACACATTAACTTTAAATCAATAACATAACCCCTCCCACACATCTTCCTCTAATACAATGCAATACAGCACTAGCTCTGCTATCCATCAGATTATAGATACAGCACTTTGCACAATCGCCAACAGGTTTTCTTCTATTTATATTAGGCCAAGGTAGTAAAAAACATTGTTCCCATAGCCAGTCACATAATTTTGTTGGGAACATGAATGCTAACACAAATTATCAGTTTTCTTTGTATGCATTCGCATAATTTTTAAATGAAAACAAAGGGAAAAAAGAAAATACTTCTGCAGCAAAGAAAATTATTAACAAAATCCACATAATATTATAATATTATGTAATGCACACAACACCATCTTCCAACAATCATGAAAGGTTCAACAATGCTTTAACCCTTTGCATGCTGGGAAATTTGTCGTCTGCTAAAATGTCGTCTGCTGAATTTCTAAAATTATCATTTTCTTCGATTTTTTTTCAAAGAATACTATCAGAACAGCAAACAGTTTGGATCCTGATGAGACGCCACATTCTGTGGCGTCTCATCTGGATCCAGACTGTTTGCAAAGGCCTTCAAAATTCGGTTCCAGCAGTGAAAGGGTTACTACTAAGATTTACATACATTATACGAGTTCCATATAAATCTACTGCAAACTGTTTTTTTTCTCACAGGTATAATTATGTAACGTTAGGTCGAAAGCAGAAGAACCAGCTATGGTAAGACAACGAGACATTCAAAAGCTGGACCGAATCCAGCGTGTTTTTTGGTCTAAATTTGGGCCATTATTCAATCCCACTCCCTATGTCAAAAGTCAAAAAGTATATAAATTTCACAAATGACTGCCTAAAATTCCCAAAAGTTAAAAAAAAAAAACAACAAAAAAACAAGGCTTGTCACCATAGGATGACATATGACCCCTTTTTCCACATTTTTCGCAACCTAAACGCAAAACCTAAATGCAAAGTGTGACGGAATTTCAAATGGACAGACAGACAGTGCAATCACTATATGCCCACATTCGGGAGCATAAAAACAATGAAATTAAAATGCAACATGCAACACACAAAATTGAAGAATATACTAGCAAACAATCAAACTTCAGAAACTCTATCAGGAGAAAAAATCTTGATCTTACATGTATCCTCTACTTTTACAATAGAGCACCAACTATGAACATAAAAGGCAACAGCAACATTCAAATCAATACACGGGGCATTAATTTTTCTTGGCCTTAAATGTGACTGACTAAAATCGATCTGTGAAAATCTGGGTCAATATTACCTCTCAACCTACCAGTTTGAACAATTCAAGTTGGTATGGAAGGATACTGAATAACAATGATGTTTATGTGTACACAAGTAAATGGTTTCCATATCTATCACAATTCCACAAAGACAGAAGAAAAATTGGGTTAAGAGAAATTTATAAAATTTATATACCGTAAAAGGCATATTTTTTTTGGGTGAATTGTTATTTCACAGTCATTTCAAATTTATCACTGGATAGTCTCAAATAGCGATAAGAACAAGAGCTTTTACTGAAAAGATTTTAGATTAAATGTATTTTTTATATCTTCCAGTAGATTATAGTTGCTGCAAGTTTATTCCCATACAAGGAAAACATTAACTTCATGAAACATGTTGTGTAACTATTTTGCATGCAGGGGAAGGAGGTAGGCATTTTTAAACAATGAAAGGCAGCGTTTAACTGATAACGAAATAGCTATTGGACCAGCATTCTTGTGATATGAAATAAACTGATACTACAAAAGAGGCAAAAAATATGATTTTAATAAATTTTGAACAGGATATTGTAACGAAAAAAACACACACTACAAATCCTATTTTCATGTAAACCCAACCTACAGGTAGTCTTATTTTTACCATAAACAGTGATGGTAGTGGCCCCAGGGTGGTATTCTACACGATGCTTCTACATGAATGGCTTCAATCGCTTAAGTTATATCTAAATAATATATTCAGAATTACAAGCACATGTTACCTGTCCCACCTTTGATTTCAGTGATAAAAACGCACTGTCACATTTTTTGTTTATTTACTCTACTTGAAGTTCATATTGTGTGTGACAATCAGTTCTGTGGCTGCCACCTCTCCAACTGTGGTCAAACATTAGCCCTTTGAGCGCTGGAACCGGATTTTGAAGGCCTTTGCANAATTGAGACGCGCTCTGAGAAAAGGGGTTTAATGCATATGCGTAAAGTGTCGTTCCAGATTAGCCTGTGCAGTCCGCACAGTCTAATAAGGGAAGACACAATCAACATAAACTGGATTTTTGCTTAGAAGGGACTTTCTTTAAACGAAAAAAATCATAAAAGCGGAAAGTATCGTCCCTGATTATGACTGCACACGCTAGTCTGGGACGACACTTAACGCACATTAATTAAACCTCCTTTTCACAGAGCGAGGCGCAATTAATTTAATTTTACATAGCATAAAGAGTATATATATTTAATTTTGACTTCTCGACATTGCAGCCAATATGCATCAGTCTGAATAGTTCCGTCTATTGGGACATGACTGATCTTCCAACATAGGTAAACCACCAATAACGTTCTTTTGGACTAGATATTGAGTGCTGCACACACTTCAATGACACTAAAGCAACTCCTTTGATATCATATCATTATTTCACATGTTTGAGACCATTTACAATTACAGTTTGTGTTCTTCGAATGTTTAAGGATTTGTAGATACAGAACGCTTCCACTACGGTACCGGTTGACATTATACATTGCAGTGCTTATATGCATTTAAATTTGAAAAAAATGGAACATTGACCTGCATTACTGGCTTTAAAAGTGTGAGCAATGAAGACGTGAAATTAAGAGAGCGTGCCTACTATGGTCGCTGAACGAGAGTTATTTAACGCACAATTTAACGCGGTCTTGGAGTAAAAAGCTAGAACTTACATTTTTAGGATAACAAAACACTAGCAAACATGTTTGTTTTAAATTAGTATATGTGTTATAAAAACATGTAAAACAGATTTATATACGGTTCTGTCTATCACATTGTACAATCAGAACATAGTTATAATCATATGTTAATGAGAAAAGACAAGCATTGTTCTGGCTAAAACAATACATAAAGATCAGGAACATTGCATTTAGCAAAACAGTATTTTTTACTTCACAGTAGAAAAGTAAGATAAAAGAAAAGAAAATGAAAGCGCGAAGACATTGTGTAAAGATATGTTTTTCTCGTGACTAACCGATAACTGATTCTGAAGATAATACAACATTCTATATATTCAAGTATTCCTTAAATACAGTATAACAATGCGTTCCAGACTTGTATATGAATGTGAGGGGCATGATACAGCTAAAATTATGATCAAAGTCACAGTCCACGTTTAGTGACTTTTTTTATTTTAAGATCCCAAACACATACCTATAGTTTTATTTCAATACCAGTACGAGATAAAGATATATGGAGCTTTTCACATAAACATTAACCAGAATTTTCGAAGCACAAAAAGGGATATAGTTCTGCTTAAGTCATGTCAGAGTTATAAGCCTAAGTCAATGACATCGAAGGTTGATCCCGGATATATGTGTTAAATTATAATTGAATATATGAAGTTGTTACAGAGATATGATCTGGTTGCACGCAAACCTTAACATGAATTTAATTTGGCACGCACACTTTAACCTGACANCGTTATTAACAGATGGTGTACAATGCCATTTGGCGTGCATCTTACTCTTATCCATATACATACTCATACCAAGTTTCAATGAAATCCGCCAAAGCAATTTCAAGATATGGCTCCGGACACAAAAGTGCCGGACGGACAGCCGGACAATGCCAAAACAATATCCCTCCGCCTCTGGCGGGGGATAACAAGAGCACCGCATAGCAGGTGCCAATGCTCGGCTTTTTGACCTTTGACCTTGAAGGATGACCTTGACCTTTCACCACTCAAAATGTGCAGCTCCATGAGATACACATGCATGCCAAATATCATGTTGCTATCTTCAATATTGCAAATGTTATGGCCTATGTAAAAGTTTTGGGACGACGCGGACGGCTGAAGGACGAGATGGCTATGACAATACCTCGGGTTTTCTTCGAAAACAGCAGAGCTAAAAATCAATATTTTGCATTGTGTTTCACCTACGTTTAAACTTAATGCAAAAAAACAACATTTTTAGACAATTAAACAAATATGCAGTAACAAAACAATTTTATCCATTTCAAATGATGACAATTCATTAATCAAAATCTATTTTCAGTAAAAGTCCATTTCATTAGTATTATCTCACTCACTGATATAATACAATATTCTTATATTTTTTCAATATTTGATAAAAAGTTGGAAAATTGTCATTTCAACAATCTGTAAACAAGTCCCTTTAAAATGAATTTAGCATTGCTAGAAGGATACTGGTATTTGAATTTTAACATGATTCTTTCTGAGTTTTCCATAGACAAAGAAAGACAAATTATCTGTGTTTAACTACTTCTTCCAACAAATCAAGGAGAAGTCAAGATCCTGTTTTCAGCACAGTGTGTGCAGCTCTTAGAGTCACCAGATAAAACTGGATTTCTTAATAATAAAATAAAATAAATGTTTGCAAATTAAACATTGAATTGTTGAAGCTCTTATGCAATTAGTGACCACAAAGGCCAGAAACTTTTTACAAGATAAAGACATACAATGGGAGCATATTAGATCATGATTTATATACCGTATATTAACCCATTTATGCCTAGTGGACTCTCCCATCCTTCTGAATTGGATCAATTTATTTCCAAAATAAGGGGTGTCTAGTATATTTATTTCTATATTTAGAATATTTCTTACAGAAACATTTCTTTAAGCAAACAGCGCAGACCCTTATGAGACGTCGCATCATGCGGCGTCTCATCTGGATCTACGCTGTTTGCCGAGTCCTTTTTTCTAGACGCTAGGCATAAATGGGTTAATCAAAAACTCATGATCATGAATCGAACACCATCATAATTCCAAAGAGGCTGCAATCTGCCATAGATTACATGTAGATTACTTCCTGAAACACTTGTTGCTTTGTTAACATGGAGGATCAAGTGTACACCGGCCCGGTACTTCCTCTATAGGCTCAGACAAGAATTTTGAATGGTGAAACTTTCGAATATTGTGTATGTTTGCAGAACCTAGATTACATCAATATAAATGATTATTTTTTAAAGTTGCAACCATCAAAATAAGCAGAGGCCTATACCACGAGCTTATTTGCACTGGTGAATTTTATACCAGCATTTTCAGGCTTTTAACCTTTTCTTGCTATCAAGGAGTTAATGTTTGGTCTCATAATTTAGATCACTGCTTCTGATTTTCTAATGTTTTTACAATGAAACACTCAAGAAGGTGAGAGTGGGAGGACATGGTTCACTTGTCACCTGTATCTCCCTACCTGCAACAAAATAAGGGCTACCCTTTAAGCAATAATTTGCTATTTGTAGGACAAACCAGAATGACTTCACTAGTGCATGCTACTATAAATTAAATGTCTTAACAAAACGTGTGACCAGAATAAAATAAGTGGTATTACACAAAACAAAAATAACTTTTTATAGCGTTGACAATCTCCAGGTTTAGTTTAGAGGACGATCCCTATAATAGAAGGACGGCAGACTAAAGGAACTAGAGAGACCCTGTTAGATCTGATGCTAGCAAGAGAAATCAATACTAACAAGAAGGCCTCGGAATGTTTCCACAATTCCATAGATTAAACACCCCAAGACTACGCTGGCCTGAAGCACGGCTAGTACATGGCGAAAAAAACAGCAGCACAATCCACAATTGTGTGCGTTTCACCCCCACACACATGTGTATGTGTCTTGAATGCGAGAAACACTGTGAAAATTGCTACATTTTCACAGCTCTATAAGGCAGTGGTTGAGTTCAGCTCCCAAGAATTCTAGAAGATTCAAGATACGAGGAAAAAACAAAAGCAGGCAGGAGGTTTGTACATGACTATTGATTTTCGCCTCAGAGTCTGGTCTGCTTATTTCTCATATAAAATCATAGGATAATCAAGCATGGAGAGCTAGGGCTTGGGATCAACAGATCAATGAGCCTCGCTCTGGGAAAACGGGGTTTAATGCATGTGCGTAAAGTGTTGTCCCAGATTAACCTGTGCAGTCTGCACAGGCTCATCAGGGACGACACTTTTACGTTTTTATAAAAATAATGACTATAGGAGGTCCCTTCTGAACAAAAATCCAGTTTAGGCGGAAAATGTCGTCCCTGATTAGCCTGTGCGGACTGCACAGACTAATCTGGGACGACACTTTACGCACATGCATAAGGCCCAGTTTCAAAGAATGAGACTCAATGTATAGAGTCAGAGCTCCAGATAAGGATTTAGTCCAAAGGGTATTTTACCCCCTGATATAATTGTTAAAGCATATTTTACTCCTTAGTTTCAGCCATAAAGGGTATTAAGGAATATTGAGGGGTATTTTCCATTTCCATAGAAAACTGACATTGTACATGGCGTGTTTAATCTAGAAATATTATAATTTTTTATTAATAAATGCAAGCAGAATAAATTTTAAATGATGATTTGAACAGACTTTCTTTAAACAAGGGCTGTTTGTAAAACATGCATGCCCCCCATATGGGCTGTCAGTTGTAGTGGCAGCCATTCTGTGAATACGTTTTTTGTCACTGTGAACGGTGGTGGTGGTGGTGTCCGGAAACCGTTTTACTGTGTCGAGTCACCGTGACCTTGACCTTTGACCTAGTGACCTGAAAATCAATAGGGGTCATCTGCCGGTCATATAAGCGATCTTGAGTTATCATCCGGAAACCTTTTTATTTTTCCAGTCACT
>VMBQ01005017.1:35700-61690 GCA_007657795.1 Dreissena rostriformis | reverse complement strand
AAGTTCACAGTGACAAAAAACGTATTCACACAATGGCTGCCACTACAACTGACAGCCCATATGGGGGCATGCATGTTTTACAAACAGCCCTTGTTTCAAATACAGATAAACAACAATCATAGAATAATAAATATTATTGTACACATTCATCTAAAAAAAAACATAAAAATGCTCCATCACAACCCAAAAAGTATGAACCTAATAACACATAGATGACTTCACTTACATTTGATGGAATCCAATAAATACTCTACTCCTTTGACCTAGTGACCTGAAAATCAATAGGGGTCATCTGCCGGTCATGACCAATGTCCCTATGAAGTTTTTCGTGATCCCAGTCCTAAGGGTTCTTGAGTTATCATCCGGAAACCATATGGTGGACGGACCGACCGACGGACCGACATGTGCAAAACAATATACCCCCTCTTCTTCGAAGGGGGCATAAAAAGGTGTGTGGCTTTAACAAGTGTTCAATAAAATATAGAGACCAGCCCAGTACCTGACAGAGCTCCTTCAAACTTCTTCTTGTCAGGATCTTTTTCATCGTCACTGTCACTGTCACTAGCCCTTAAAGCCACATAAATACTCAAAATCAACGAATATTTTGTAAAATATTTCGTAAAATAAAGTTAACACCTAAAAAATCAATGCTAGATGTGATATGGTTACATAGATTTAACGAGGTACAAAATGCTCGTTTTAATTTTTTGTGTCACAATATATTCCATGTGAATTTCCCGCAACAATATCCGAATATTTACGAGCAAATGCGAGATTGGCTTCGGGCAGCATCGGAAGTAAGACGTAGTTCTCATGAGCACAAACAACAATTTAAAGTGTGCATTTCTGGAGTGTCTATAAACCTATAATTAAATTTCAAGTCTGTGCAGCACAAAACGAAAGTACAGTAATTAAATGTTGTTGACAAACCCCACCATAATTGAGTCCTGCCAGTGCTCACGTGATTCTGTAATGTACAGGCTAATTAAGTCTTAATTACAATTAGTTCCTGAGATCTCAAGCAGAGACCAAAAATTCTTTCCTACTTTGGCCTGCTCTGCCATTCGCCAAATTAGCAAATGGCTACAAATAAGAAAATTTGGCTCAAGAAATTTCCATTTGGCTATAACTTTTTCTTCATAAAACCCTGTAATACTGATATAAGGTGAAGAATTTCTATCTTCTACCGTAAATTTGGCTACAGAAAATTTTGGAGCCAGGGGGAGCCCTGCTAAGTATATGTCCTATTTGTAATCAAAGCAATAATCTTCTGAACGATCATTCAAGCAGAATGACATGACAATGGCTTTATAATTTATCCCCAAGGTTAACATTTGCGTCTGGTATTTAAAAAAAACAAAAAACATTTGGACATTAAATATGATGGATGGAATTATCTTGAAAAGTCGCTTAACAAGCAGATAAACACAACTGCAGCAAATTATTATTCAGACAAACAGACAAAGCGACGACAATATGCTCCCATGTTTCTGGGAACATAAAAATATGTGATCCACCTTTGGCCTCAGAGATCATTTATTTGGATCAAACAGTACTGGTGCTAACCAAGAAACAGACTAGAAAGTGTTAAAATAAAATAAGTGTTTTTTTTTCGTTAACATTCGGGGCAGGTAAACAGCCCCATTTACATTAAAAAAAACTAAATTTGCAATCTTCAATATATAAACATACTTCTTTCCTTTTTCCGATGGACCGCATTCTTTGACAGGTTTTTTCTTGTCAAGATATGTCTTCAGTTTTCCAGCTCTTTCAAGGTACTGAACACACTTTGCCCGAATACTCTCCTTGGCTTTATCACTCTGGGCCTCATCTAGAGTAAGAGTTTTGAATAAACTGATAATTAAAAACAAATAGCAAGTAATACATGAGCACTCAATACACTACATAATAAGAAGAATCTTGAGCAACACTGGTAGTATACAGCGAATAGGTCATACATACAAAATGTCCTTGTATACTTTCTAATTGTGTTTTGATGTTTTCGTTGCATGATGAACAGTAGAATCCTAAATTTAATACACATTTCACAAAAGATTGCAGAAAAAATACAGTTTTTTTTGTTCATCTACAAACTGAATTGTACTTCTTGAAAGAAATAAGAATTGAAATAAAAATGTTTATTTCAAACACACATTAAAATCAAACAGAGAATAATTAATAATAGTATACACCTTTATTAAAAAACAAGAGATGTGTTTGTCAGAAACACAATGCCCCCTACTGCGCCGCTTTTTTTTGGACCTTTGACCTTGAAGGATGACCTTGACCTTTCACCACTCAAAATGTGCAGCTCCATGAGATACACATGCATGCCAAATATCAAGTTGCTATGATCATTATTGCAAAAGTTATGACCATTTTTCGAAACCTAAGCGCATGTGTGACGGAATTTCAGAAGGACAGATATGTGCGATCACGATATGCCACCCTACCGGGGGCATAAAAGCATTACAAAATAAATGCTCCCAACCCAAAAACTATGAACTTAATAACACACATATGACTTCACTTACATTTGATGGCATGCAAGAAATACTCGACTGCATGTTGGTACAGTTTTAACGCCTCTTCATAGTTTTTCTTTTTATCCTCTTCTGTGCGATCACTATATGCCACCTTACCGGGGGCATAAAAACATTACAAAATAAATGCTCAAAACCCAAAAACTATGAACCTAATAAAACACCGATGACTTCACTTACATTTAATGGCATGCAAGAAATACTCGACTGCATGTTCGTACAGTTTAAGTGCCTCTTCATAGTTTCTCTTTGTATCCTCTTCTGTAGCTTTTGTAACAAGCTCTATTGCTTTCTGCAATAACAATAACAAACAATAACCATCTTTATTTTAAAAACAAAACACATATTGTAGTATTAACATTGAAACATTGCAATTGGATATTCAACACTCACACATATAGCTGCTCCCCTACAATATACACCTTTCCCTTCTTAGGCTTCTATGTAAGGCTTTTTTTAAACAACCACTGGAAATTTAAACAACTTCAGAAAATGTGTCTACAATCTTTTGCCTATAGGGAGCCTTTCAAAAAGAATGTAGTTGGTGGACTATTTATACAAATTTGCTGTTTACCAAATTATACATAAAGCACATGACTATTAGTTTTATGCCTTATCTATAAATATTGTATGAACATGTTTCACACGATTTGAATTCATTGAAAACATCATCATTCTATTGGCTTGTGGCACATGACCAGATTTAGATAAAGATTTTGGTATTGATAACTCTATAGGAAGCCTTTAAAATAGCATTTTGTTTGTCGTTTCTCTTTTTATTCTCTTCTTTAGCTTTTGTAACAAGCTACTTTACAATTCTACTATGTGTATATGTTGTTTCGTTTTGTGCCGTACTGTACCGTTTTGGCAATTGGTTCCTTGCCATAAATAAAGGACCACGAAGGTGTGTATGATAGAAATGCAATACTGCTGTAGCTTCTGGAGTTTCACTTCTTTAAATTGTGGATCATATATAAAAAAATCTATTAAACAAATTACACATAAGCACATGACTATTACTTAATATCTATAAACGTTGAATTAACTAGTTCATTACGATGCAAATTCATTGAAAACATTGTATTGATGTTTGGTACATGACCAAATTTAGGGTATTGATTATTCTCATATGACAATACTCAATGGAACGAGCTGCGCTATTTTTACATTTTAATCTTGTATGGAATATCTTAGCTTTACAAAAAAAAGGTAAAACATGAAGTGTGGATGGATTGTTTCGACTATTGGTAAAACAATGTCATTGAATTATGACATACAGTTACTTTCATAAATGAAATGTATGTCCTAATGAAAGACCTTAAAGACCTTACATTAAACTTGCCTATTAGTTTGCAGAAGTCATACATCTGTATGCAGTTTGAATGTCTTGATTGACAACAACTAACACATTTTTAGATGAGCAAGCAGCAAAGTCGAAATACAACTACTCATGGCGTGTGGATGCTTTAAACTAGAGATAGTGCCAGAATGGGTGTCCATGAAT
This sequence comes from Dreissena rostriformis, assembly GCA_007657795.1. NCBI lineage: Eukaryota > Metazoa > Mollusca > Bivalvia > Myida > Dreissenidae > Dreissena > Dreissena rostriformis. Next base: position 57,643 of record VMBQ01005017.1, on the reverse strand, counting down.
TCCAACAAACAGGAAGCGTAATCCTTATATTTGATAATGTAAACAAACGAAACTGCGGGTGGGGTAAATATTTTTCTATTAAAGAGATATACCTGTAGTACAGGTCCAGACTCAGGGAGCTTGACAGGCAGGGTGACAGCCTCTTTCAGGGCCTCCTTGGCTCCCTCCAGTCCTGCCACATCCTCCGACTTGATGTTTGGCTTCTCCATCACGATGGCGGCTGTATCGGGTAACAGATCATTATTAGACTACAACGACACTATCATACTTGTATTATTAGTATTACCACTATTGCACAGTACGGATTTAATTCCTATACATCTAAATATTGGTTTGAGGATAATTCGACAACAAAGAATGTTTGACACATGCTTTCCCTGACATATGCCCTTTCAACAGACATATATGCTCTCCAATAAATGTGTCCAAATACCAACAACAAGCTTAAGCCTTCATTTATTTTTTATGTAAAGAAAATTCACATATATAATGCTGTAATTTATACACTGGTTTTGACAGTGGAACTTTTTCTGAGACTTTGAATTTATACAAGTCAGGCATTTTTATTTACCTGCTCATTTAAACTGAAAACAATTCATTATTAAGAAACAAGTATCTATGGAAAATAAAACTTTTTCATAAAAGCTGCCGTAATAATTTACCATTCTGTCTGATTGTTATCTCAAAATCAAAATTGTTGTATGTACTGAAGAGTTTACTCCATTGTTTTGTTGTTGTTTTTAACAAGTACTAAATAATCAACTGATACTCATACATTTTAATGAACACCTTTAACAAGTGTACAATCAGGCCTTTTCCTGGCGTATCTACGTTAAACGGACCCAACGCAAAATGTAAAAAAACAATCCCAATTTGAAATAAAAAATATAAACAAATCCATATTTTTTTTAAGAAACAAGTGTGTTATAAGTATTATAAGTCTTTTTTTACAATTTCATCTAACAAACTATATAACTATACATAATATGATTTTGTTCCTCTAATTTGAATTACTTTGAAGAGTTATTTTGAATTTGTTTTTCCCAAATCAGTGGATTTTTCGTGCAATCCAGATGTGGCATTTTTCCCAAAATGGCCAGGAAAAGGCAGAACAAAAAAATAAAGAGACCAGCCCAGTACCTGACAAAGCTCTTTCAAACTTCTTCTTGTCAGGATCTTTTTCATCAGCCTATAAACATATTTTATTAAACAAATTACACATAAGCACATGACTATTACGTTATATCTATAAACGTTCAATTAACTAGTTCATTACGATGCAAATTCATTGAAAACATTGTATTGATTTTTGGTACATGACCAAATGTAGGGTTTTGATTATTCTCATATGACAATACTCAATGGAACGAGACTGCGCTATTTTTACATTTTAATCATGTATGGAATATCTTAGCTTTACAGAAAAAGGTAAAAACATGCAGTGTGGATGGATTGTTTCAACTATTAATATTTCATTGAATTATGACATACAGTTACTTTCATAAATGAAATGTATGTCATAATGAAAGACCTTACATTAAACTTGCCTATTAGTTTGCAGAAGTCATACATCTGTATGCAGTTTGAATGTCTTGATTGACAACAACTGACACAGTTTTAGATGAACAAGGAGCAAGGTCGAAATACAACTACTCATGGCGTGTGGATGCTTTAAACTAGAGATAGTGCCAGAATGGGTGTCCGTGAATTCCAACAAACAGGAAGCGTAATTCTTATATTTGATAATGTAAACAAACGAAACTGCGGGTGGGGTAAATATTTTTCTATTAAAGAGATATACCTGTAGTGTATTTCCAGACATTAAGGGTATTTATACAATAAGCTCATTTTATTGTTAAAAAACTGCTATTTTATTTTCTTATTCAAAACATCAATAGAAAGACGATAAAAATTGTGATTCATAGTCAACCAATAAAGAATATTTTTTGCGAAATAGCCAGAACTCTTCAGAACTAACTTAAGGGAGGTCACTTTGTATTGTGGGAAATTTTAAAGGAACTTGTTCACAGCTTGACAAACTTTTCGAAATAATTGTCATATATATTCAAATAAGAGCACCTTATAGCGGGTNAGGTTTCATTTATTTATTTTACCTTTGACCTTGAAGGATGACCTTGACCTTTCACCACTCAAAATGTGCAGCTCCATGAGATTTTGAAGCGACATAGAAGTTATGAGCATTATTCGAAACCTAAACGCAGATTTAGAAACCTTAACGCGGACCCTAAGTTCAAGGTCAAGGTGATAGGGGTAAAATAATTTGTGCGTATGGAAAGGCCTTGTCCATATGCACATGCATACCAAATATAAAGGTTACATCTGAAGCGACATAGAAGTTATGAACATAATTCGAAACCTAAACGCAGATTTCGAAACCTAAACGCAGACCCTAAGTTCAAGGTCAAGGTGAAAGGGGTAAAATAATGTGTGCGTATGGAAAGGCCTTGTCCATATGCACACGCATACCAAATATGAAGGTTACATTTGAAGCGACATAGAAGTTATGAATATAATTCGAAATCTAAACGCAGATTTCGAAACCTAAACGCGGACCCTAAAAAAAGTAAGTTCAAGGTCAAGGTGAACATTTTTCACAAAGGTTTCAAATTTTATGGGGTCGAGTACGGTAAAGTACAAAAACGACCAAATTAATATTTATGATTCGACACCTGACTTCAAATCTAAACAAACAAAATGGCGGACACGGGCAAATTAAGCGGAGAGAAGGTAAGAACAAATGCAAAAACATCTGTTACAGACGGAAACTGAGTTGCAACGCTACGTTTTTGCTAAATCTATGTATTTATGTTTAGGGAAAGGGAAAGTAATTTGCATACCTCGCGCCGCTTCAATGATTTTCGCCTTTTGCATGTATTAATGATCATTTATATAATATTTTATCGATTCAAAACCGATTTTTACCAGGTTTTCGATGTCAACCTCGATAAAAAATATATTTCAATGAATTTATGTTAAATTTATTTTCTCGCTATACAATTTATATGCAAAACAACGATCTATTCCGCAAACTGTCACTTTAAATGGCCTGTGGAAAGCACTGATGTCTGATGTCTACTGCGATGACTCAAGACACGTTCTGCTAGCAAACATGTTACTGAATTATCACTGTGTAACATTTCTATTCTTGATGAGTTTATTGAAAAAGTTTTGCTTGGGGGGGTGGGGGTGATTTTGGTGGAAAATTGTTACCTTTTGCAATTGGAAAAACAGACAAATATCGGCAGTAATTTTGAGCAAAAAAATTACTGCAGGTAAACCATGATAGTACCATAAGTTGAATAATTTCGATTCAAAATTATTTTAAGTACCATCAATGTCATTCTACCATCGTTTAAAGAACCATAAGTTATACCATGTGATTTTTAAGTACCTTATGTTTCACTACAAAGATCTTCCTGACTAAATAGGAATTTCAGAGAACAGGTTTTATAGTACTGACTAGACCTGTTTATGTCCAACAAGTAAGAAAATATAAAAATAATTATTTTATATAATGAAAGCCAAAAAAATCTAACATGCTGTCACAGGGCGAGAAAATTGTGTGTCAAGTCCGTGCCTCGAACCCAGAACCCCTCGCTGTAATAGCGAGTGCTCTCCCAACTGAGTTAACCGGATAACCACACAATTCTCCCCTTTAATGGACAAGTTTGTGCTGTGACACTGATTTTAAATACCATAATGCACAGTGTTTTTCGGGGGGTCAAATAATAGGCCAAACAAGAGATGTGTTTGTCAGAAACACAATGCCCCCTGATGCGCCGTTTTTTTTTTGTGTTTTTTTTTACCTTGAAGGATGACCTTGACCTTTCACCACTCAAAATGTGCAGCTCCATGAGATACACATGCATGCCAAATATCAAGTTGCTATCTTCAATATTGCAAAAGTTATGAGCAAGGTCAAAGTTTTGGGACAGACAGAATTACGGACAGACAGACAGACAGACAAAATGACAGACAGGCCAAAAACAATATACCCCCTTTTTTTAAAAGGGGGCATAAATTGTTTTCCCAATTGAACTTGAAGGTTTCCAACACATTCAGTTCATCTACCTATCCAGCTCTGCAAGTTGAACCTTAGTAAATGTAATATTATAAACATTTACAATGTTTTTAGGACAAGATTATGCCCAATCCAAAAGGCCCCAGTCCAATGCCCAAAATGGTACACAAAAAAACTGAAATTTAGCACCTGTAGTTTAACCAGGAAGGTCTGCCTGGGACCGGGGGTGTAGTACACATGGGTGGTTATGACACTATAAACAGTAGTTTTAAGACAAGTTATACAAAGTTAAGATCTACCAAAATGCTGTACCATATATTATTATTCCACCAAGGTCTAACATAAAATTTTAATTATATTGCAAACAGATGACAGATGGGCCCGTTCGTTAACCATTAGTCTAAAATGAATAAATGATTCTCAGACACAAATCAAATACATCTCTCGACTCACCAGTCACATACAATCCTTTTAATTTTTAATACGGGCATATAAAGGTTTTATACGCTTAAGTTAGACATTTATTTGGTTCATAACTTAGACTAAATTGACTGTCAATGAAGTATAAAGTAGCATGTTTAAAATAATGAACTATTTGAATTGACATTAACTTTTACAGGTCAAACCCTGATTTGATAGTCTTAACATAGCTAATAGAAGTGTAAACTTCGATTCACGTGCAGTATCACCCAATGGGCCATTTTTGACATATCTCGAATAACTCTAGTTGTTTTTTTCATTTTCACAGCATTTCAAGAGTTAGTTACTCTTAAATATTACTAGGACCGGTTGATGGACCCATTAACTCAGAAGCAATACTAGTTAAAGACATACATATGCCTTCTAGACAAAGAACAACAGCAATGTTTACATTCTAAACCAAAAACACGTGGTAGATATTGTGTGTGTTCCGCATCACTGCACTCCCTATACCACCAATGCGTGAATGGGACATGCATATAGTATAGGTATTAAACCGTGATTATCTGCTCGTTTCATTTCTACACCATGCACAGTTTAACAAATGCAATTCGGTACAATTCAAATTATAATAATCTATAACTATAACACTTACTTTTCCCTGGCTTGAGCATCCGAAGGGACAGTAGATCCCTTTCCTTTCGCGTACATGCTTTAGGATGCTTTGTCAAGCACCTGTCAAATCATTGAAGATGACACTGACCCTATTGTCATGGCAACTTTATTGCGGTTGTATTTGAGCGCACGTTTTCATTGGTCGCTATAATTAACTCGGCCATGGGGTGTAAGAAACTAGCTAGTATGCTCTACGAAATCGGTTAAAAAAGTGGGAAACCCGGGTCAACTTTATTAAACAATAAACAGAATATCGGTAACATTCCTTTGAACATTTTTTTTCAAACGCTTTAAAATGAAAAGGTACATTTAATCCTTTAAACGTTTAATGTTAATAAACGGCATAATTCGTAACATGCTTTGTTTTGCAATGCATTGACTGCTGCGCTATTTGTTTTCTCAATGTATGAATTAATTGTATTCTTCGATATTATACAATCTGCGGTATAAAAAAAACATGTGATGAGCGGTCTGTACCATTTGGTTAGGAAAGCAGTCCACTGTTAAAAGTGCAAGTTACATATTTCAGTTCTTGGGCCGCGACTGCGCGTGCGGCACGTGCTCGCCGGGCTTTTCATTACGTCATGTCCGACGCTGAATTTATGTAACGATTCGCAGGTTTTGTTGTCAAAAAATTTAAAGTTCGATATGGACTTCATATTTTGAAGATTTATATCCCCGCCGAAAGGTGTATGGATATTGAAATGGTAGGCGTCACTCTGTCCGTGTGTGCGGGCTTGCGTTCGTCCGTCACACCTCCTACATGTTGCGTCTGATTTTCGTCACACTTCCACAGCGCATATTGTCACAGTTTCGCGATTGCATTATTTGTTTAGGAGTTATTGCCCCCTTTGTTAAAAATTATAAATAACAGCTTAGAAATGTTCGCATCTCATCCTACATTTTTGTGTGCGTTTTTTTTTTCAAACTTTAACAGAATAATTACCTCCAATTAAGTGCTTCAACGCATATTGTACTTTATGTTTAAGGATTTATTGCCCTGTGTTTAATATTACAAATACAAGCTTTTGTGAGTGACACCTTAGTTCAAAATGTTGCATGCGATTTTCATTATATACTTTTACAGAATAATTATGTCTATTGCTACAGCGCAGGTTTTCAATGTATGTTTAATATAAGTCGTTAACAAAAACAAATGTTTTGGTTCGCTTCTGTCAAAAGCTATAACACTTTAAAAAAATAAACGTTCCATTAATGTATTGATAATTTATTTGTATGCATACTCACTATAACTGCCATGATTATTTCGATCATGCGGAGTGTACATGTAGTCGCATACTCACCTTGAGGGGGAAAACAAAGATTTAACAATATAAATTTGCCGAAGGAAAATAAAAAGCCCGCGACGAGGTTACAACGCGCGTATAGACCAACCAATTAACATACACAGTGTCGTAGCTTACAGTAAACTACATAAGGACATTCTCTCGATGTTGTTTTATCGAAAAAAAAGTAATGTTTTAGACGGTTGGCTGAAACAAATGGTCTTTAAGAAGGACTATTACATATGCTACAAATGTATATTTTTGCGAATGTTTATGAAACAAACCGTTTATCTAGCAAGACGTTGAATAAATGAAATATAATATTTAATTAAAATATGCTTTATGTTTGAGTATTTTTGCACCTCAGACATTTCTTTTAATTATGGTGCCGTTCCTTTTTCTCGCTAACAAACTCCAGCGGTTTGGATACCTAGTCATATATCAAATTTCTATTCAGTTCAGTCCATTTGTATAAATAATACTGCTGCGATAACATTGTTTTATTGTTATTGTAATGAGTTCGGTAAATAAAAGACCGATGACTACCTGAACTGTTCTGTGTCAATATTTATTTAACAGACATTGCCAACAGGGGCACTAACATATGGACATACATGTTATCCTACTTGGAAAGCAAAAAACAAACGTTGTATTGTTGACATAAGAAAGCGTGTGATCTCAACCCTCGAACTGGGTCGTTGAAGCCTTGGATGTGGTCATTCAAGGGAGACGTCATGGGTCAATTATAAGTTAATTATTTTACTTTGAAGACCTTTTCAATATCAATCAGTTCTCGGATCGATATCTTGCACTTTTCCCTCGTTTTGACTGTGATAATCAACTTGAAGTTGCATAGATCTACATCGATTATTGAATAAGTTTAAATTCTAACAAATCGTTTCAAACTTCCTATAACTGCCAAGAAAATCCTTTCATTTGCCCATATATTATTTGTAGCAGATGGTTTGGGGGTATTTTTCATGTTTTCTCTGTATGTAACATCTTTATGACTGAATAACTTAATGTAAGCCGTTTTGTAATACCTCAAGCCAGTTACATTTTTAAAAGTAACTAATTGCTTGCGGCTTCAAACGACATTTAAGTCACAAACATAAAACTAAATCGGTGCTTTTCTGCCTTTATAATTCAAGTTGTATGTCTTGATGACGATTTGTTGAAGTGCCAACCTATCATCTGACATTTAGAACAGTAAACAACTCGCGCTGCCCCGTCACTAGCAGTTCTATGTGTAACATTGGGCTGCGTTCGCTAGTAAACTCGATAGATTGGGGATCTTGAAACTAGCTAGATGGATGGGTTTATTTTCCCCTGGGGAGATCATAAAGTGGCAGGATGTAAACAGTCGCGCTTATTCACGATCATTACTGATAATCTCATCACAAAATGTATGAAAACATAAACCAATATTTGTAAAATGTCCATTTAAATAGAAAATAGGTGTTTTAAAAGATTGAAACTGGGAGAATATCTTTTTTATTGTAAGATTATTTTGTTCACCCCCTATTTACAAAAGTACACAAATTATCGTTAGTTTACGGAACACACAAACGGAAAAATCCGATCATACGAAATAATACATGTAGTCGCAAATTCGCCCCGACATCGACCTGAAACGCGTATTTTACATGTGTAATGAAACGCTGATTTAATTAACACTGAGGTTTTATAAATAAAGCATTTTATTACGTATTGTTTATAGACAAAATAATTAAACATATTGTAACAATACATGTAAGTAAGCTGATCATAATGAAGACATGTTTTAAAAATGTTTAATGAAAATTTAAAATTGATACATGTAATGCAACTACTGTCGCAATTTTCAGCGGAATAAAATCACTTATTTAATAAAACAATATCTTAAGTTTGCGGAAAGTTCAACTGCCAAATTGTGTTTCTCAATACTGCACCGCACCATTAAACACACAATGCACGAGACATTTAACCGGATGTTCGAGATGATATCGATTTCGGGAGAATACAAACCATTTTACATATCGTACTTTAAGTTAAAAAAACAAAGAAACACACAACAAATATACTTTAAGCATTTGGCCGTAATATCGGACATTTATATTTAGTATAACATACAACTTGCTTATCTTGCTTTAGACAAATTTACACGATGCTCGGAACCGTCAAAGCAAACTAACATATCGTTCTAATATACATTGCACACATATTTCTCATATCGAAGAATCTAAAAAAAATGTCGCAATGAGTAGTTTATTGATCGATTAACAACTTGTAACTTCGTCATTCTCATGCGTGTATATTAAAAAACACGGGTGAATACCAGGACGGTTTGAAAAACGCGAATATATTTCTTAATTATTTCACGTGCGTGTAAAAATGAAAATCCCATATCGAGATAGATACGTTGAACGTATTTAAATTTCTGATTAGAATTTTAATTTCTCGCAAACACTCGTATTAGATCTATTTTGTTTTCGTTTCAAACCCATTTTTATGTGCATGAAGGATGTTATTTAATGTTCTCTTAGTTAGTACTTTTTGGTATCACAAATATCGTTTCTTGAACAAAGGGAGACTATCCAAACTTGACAAAACTTTTTTACCAATAGTTACGAATGATGCGGCCGATAGTATCTTGTTGTTTAAACGCTCGGGCTTTAGTCACTATGTGCAATGATGTGAATCTGAAAATCATAACACATTGTAAACACATCACTTTCATGACAATTATATTAAATATTAGTAAAGAAATGGCAGAACAAAACTAACATTATGAGAAATTGACTGTTTTAGATTTCCCCCCAATATAGTATTAGGCAATCATATGCATTAATTATTATCACGACCATACGCTATTTGATTTTCACGTATATTTGTGTGTTTTTTTAAACGTATATACGCCTAACATTCTTAAGTATATTATAAACCCAGGCCGATCAGTTGCCCCGTTAGCACAGAATATCCTACGAGTCTTTCCCGCTCAGTAGTCCCGATTTTCGCCTATTTGTTGTTTTCCAAGTCATCATGGCACGAAGAAACATGAAAAGTACGGTAGGGTCCCAATTCGGAAATTACGCTCAGAAGAGGGATACAAATCACTCGTCATAAATTAATACGATTTGAAAGCTGCTAACGTCCTTTAAACAGAAAATACCATACACGCGGGAAATGACTGCCAGGACCACACTACGCACGCGCATTTAATCCTGGACGTCTCATCCAGTTTGCATGGTATTTTTTGATTTGCCTGTAAATTAAGCCCTGATTTCCCACGATATGCCACAATGGTACCGTATCATGCCCATGACAAGTTCAACGGAAAACCTGGTTATGCAACTTCCCCTGAAGTTTCAGAATTGCATACATCTTCTGGAGTTATTTTACGCACAAATTAAAGGGGGAAAGGTCGCCTAACTTTAAGTGAAGGTAACCTCAGGTGACACAATAAATTATAACAAGTCCCACCAGAACTCATACATTCCCACTAAAAATTTCTACCCAGTGCCGGACTAGCACCACGGAGGCCCATAAGCAGTGAAACTTTCGGGGACTCGGCGGTCTAGTGCCTACTAGAACGCCGGTGCCCAGTCGATTTTCGTTTGAATTAGCCTACCGTGCCAATTCTGGCAAGACAATAAATGTGACAATCATTGTCAATGTCCTTTTAAAGATGTCATAATACCATTATACCTAAACGAAATTATAATTATAAGATTTAGAATTTAAGAAAACTGTAGTCTGTATATTTACGTATTTTACTATTTACCCAGAATTAAGAAAGAAAAAAATATTTCGTCATGGTCTCGTGGGGCCCCTAAAAGTCGTGCGGCCCATAGGCAGTTGCCTACTCTGCCTTATTGGTAATCCGGGACTGTCTCTACCTGGGTAAGAATTGTGGACATTCTTTAAAAATAATATTTAACTGTGAAGTTGTACCAAAACCTTGTGTGTTGTGTTGTTGTATTGCAGTGCATTAACAATACATGATTCAAATAAACCTTCAGATATCAGAGACTGGTAAGTCAGAAAGAATCAGTTTGCTAGGCTAACAGTTGTGTCATGTGCTTTACAAGTGAATTTCTTAACCTAATACAAGCAAGATTCTGCTTTGAATCACCATTTTTTATTGCATTTTATTTTCTTTTTAAAACACATTAGCAAAGAATAAAAGAAAATCAAAAACAACATAAAATAACGTGCTCTACAAATTTTTGAGAAAGAATAACTGATGAAGGAAAAGACATGTTCTAAATATAAATTAAAATTCAGTAAATTTACAAAATGTTGACAGTCAGTGTATTCAAAGGTATGTTCTATTGTTCTGTCATATATTGTGATATAAATACCGATCATAAACTATTGCAGTAGTGTAAAACACTTCTAAAATGTTCTAAAACAATAATAAAGAAATTCAAACAAGATTTACACTATCCTGCTTTTTACACATATTTAAAATGTGTTTTTAATGTAATTACTTGAAGCGTTTGGACATTTAAAAAATAAAACAATTCTTGCCAGAAAATGTAGATACTAACCCTTTGCATGCTGGGAAATTTGTCGTCTGCTAAAATGTTGTCTGCTAAATTTCTAAAATTAGCATTTTCTTCGATTTTTTTTTCAAAGAATACTATCAGAATAGCAAACGGTTTGGATCCTGATGAGACGCCACGTTTTGTGGCGTCTCATCTGGATCCAAACTGTTTGCAAAGGCCTTGAAAATCCGGTTCCAGCGCTCAAAGGGCTAAACACATTCCCAAAGTACAGTGTTTGACAATTTAGGTTATTAGCCACATGGTGATGTGTCAACATATTAACGCAAATAGGTTGAATTCTAAGAAAAAATGTAACTGTCCAAACATTTAGAGTCATTAATCATAGGTGAAAATCTGTTAGTCAGAAACAATTTAGCCAGAATTTTGTTATTTTGGCTTTAAAAGAGGGTGTTCAAAAACTTTAGTGTGTCCCAAAACTTTGAGTAATTACCGTAATTTAAATTACAAATGTCCACATATACCACACAATTTAACGAACTTTTGTCCAGTTATAGTCAATTAAACAAATAACAAAGTCTGACAACTCTTTAAAACATGTGCGATCTCATTATTATACAATGTCTTGAAATTCAGCTTAAATGAATTAATATTAACGGACATAGCTATTATCACGAAAAAGAAAGAATACAGTTATCTTCACTGTTGTAGTAATATGCATTTTCGAATATCAGTATCATAATAACTACTAAAATACTATTACATCTCACAACATAACTAAAATTAAGACATATATACAGGGGTCATGCTACTATTTCATCTTGTACAATTTCTGCAACAAAGGTGCTAATATGACCATGTGCAATGCAATTTTTTCTATTAATGAAGTATGATATAAACGCTTGTCTTCAGAAGGTCAAGATTTGTTACAGACACAATGACCAATTAATCTTGATTTAACTATGTACATGTATGGCAGTAAAGACATATCTTAGTGACTTACACGTATATTTACAGAGAATAATGCAAAGTGCGTGCATCAATTTATTAACTTTATGTCATAATTGTCTGAGGCCAAACTTTTAAACTACTTAGAAGATGAGTGTATTCAGTGACAGATCCTGAAGTCAGTCACACTATAGGACTGTCTTCATTTGGCCTAACTGATGCTCAACAACAATCTTGATAAATGCCATTTACACATCATAACACAACACATCACATAATGCATCAGTAAAAATCATAACATCCCCCATTCCCCGCCTATTGGGGTTCACCCTCCCCACCCCTACAATCAATGTCGTTTACTTCCCCCACCCCCACTCCTACACTGCCGTCTTGTTTGCCTCGTCTATTTTCTGTGCGAGCACCTGGGCCCCCTTGAAGGTCATTTTCTTCAGGGAAGACTTGAGGCCTTTCAGACAGGCGACCAGGTTCTTGGTTATCTCGGGGTGCTCTAGATCCAGCATGCTGTAAACATCAACCAGTGCTTTGAATCTATTTGAGCCTCGATCTGGGAAAACTGGGCTTAATGCATGTGCATAAAGTGTTGTTGTCCCAGATTAGCCTGTGTTGTACACACAGACTTATCACGGTCCATCAGACTCTTTTAAAGAACGAATCACGAATATTTATTAAAACAATTCAGTGTTATTATTGCAGTTTATTCGTCACGTCTGTGACAAAGCTCTAGTTTATACAGATATAAATATGCTAGTTATAGGTTTAAAACATACAGCAATGAATATGAGCCTAGCTCTGAGAAAACAGGGTTTAATGCATGTGCGTAAAGTGTCGTCCCAGATTAGCTTGAGCAGTCTGTACAGGCTAATCAGGGACTGTTTTGTTTTCGAAAAGATATTTGTTTTGAAAAGGTGGACAATATTTGGATCTAAGTGTAGCCAACACGACATGGTCTTTAAGGATATGTAGCTCATGGGCTAATAAGTCTATATGATCCTCCGTCTGGGAAAAATGGGCTTTATGTGTGTGCATCCAGTGTCATCCCAGATTAGCCTGTGCAGTTCATATTTAGAGGAGACTTCCTTTAAAAAAAAAATCCATAAAAGTGGTAAGTGTCGTCCCTAATTAGCCTGTGCGCACTGCACAGGCTAATCTGGGATGACACTTTACCCACATGCATTTAGCCCAGTTTTCCCATAACGAGGCTCATACAATGAGGGCCTCAGCCCAGGAAGCCTACCTGACGATTGTGAAGCAGCCTCGATTGCATGCTGCCCAGGCCTTTACGGCTCCCTCGGGTAGCTTCCCTAGCAACACCTCTGAGAACAGCACTGCAACATACACAACCTCATTCTTAAACTTGAAATTTGTTTTCTTTAAGCTATTGGCTCATGTATATAAGTTCAAATTTGTGAATATTGGAATGTAATTCAAACTATTCGAATAGTATTCCCAATCCTACAATTAACTTTTGTATCATATTTTTATTCTTTTGTTCTTATTTATTAATGTGCAATTTTGCACTTACAACAAATGCTAGGCCTATTCCTTTGGCTCAAAATACTTTGAATTTACTATCAACCATACTTTAATTGTAATATGCAAACATTTATCCCACATTCAACTACATGCACCAGTGCTTCAGAAACCAGTAAAACGTCAAACTGTACACAACGCACCTACAAAGCCATGACTGACACCCCAGGCCCTACCTTTCTGTCCGGCATTCATCCTCGTCTTATCGTTCTGGATGAGTCGTTTGAGGGTCATGTGACCGGCTGGATTCTCGATGATGTGAAGACCGCCCTCTGTGTTGCCCGCCACGAAGGGCTCGGCTGCAATCTTGGCCACCGCCCCCATGGCATGGGTGGGGTCACCTGAGGCAGTTGAAAACAAACTGTTCAGATACCTACACACACGGTTTAATGCATGTGTGTAAAGTGTCGTCCCAGATTAGCCTGTGTATTCTGCACAGGCTAATCAGGGACGACACTTACCGACTAACCTAGACTTCCTTTAAACTAAAACATACCATAAAGGCGGAAAGTGTGGTCCCTGATTAGCCTGTGCGGACTGCTCAAGCTCATCTGGGACGACACTTTACGCACGTGCATTAAACCCTGTTTTCTCAGAGCTTGGCTCATATTCCTTGCTGTATGCTTTAAACCTATTACTAGCATATTTATATCTGTATAAACTAGAGCTTTGTCACAGACGTGACGAATACCCCCACATGCCGCATTTTGCATGTAAAAACGCACCAAGTGACCCCGTGACCTAGTTTTTGACCCGGCATGACCCATATTCGAACTTGACCTAGATACCATCTAGATACAACTTCTGACCAAGTTTGGTGAAGATTGGATAAAAACTACTTGAATAAGTGAGCGGACAACATGCTGAATGTTTAAAAAGCACTAAGTGACCCCGTGACCTAGTTTTTGACCCGGCATGACCCATATTGGAACTTGACCTAGACATTATCTAGATACAACTTCTGACCAAGTTTGGTGAAGATCGGATGAAAACAACTTGAGTTAGAGAGCAGACAACCAATACGGACCGACCGACCGACCGACAGACAGACAGACAGACAGACAAGCTCACTCCTATAAACCCCCCTAAACTTCGTTTGTGGGGGTATAATTAAGAAAGTCATTTGGAAACTGAGGTATATAAAACTAAAACATGTTTCTCTCAAGGATTTTTTTTTTAAACAGTTTCTATGAAGATTTTAATGAGTACAGGTAGGTCAATCAAGGTAATTTTCTGATGATTTGGCACGCACTTTTCTTGTTAAAATCTGCATCTAGAGTTTGCAGTATATCCCTACTGGTCGAGGACCAAAAGCCGAAGGAAATAAAACATTATATTGTCAAAAGCAGTTTAATGATATGAAACTGTAAATGAATCAAGGTTAGTGTTTCTTCTTTTGCTTTCATTAACTTCCTGGATGTTATGAGCTAGAGTCAAGATTTTAATGAGGCCAGACATTAGGCCACTACATTACCCGTATGTCATATTTCTATAATTTGCCAAATGGAGAACCAATTACCACAGGCGAGAATTTCTTACCAAAGATTTTATATGCATTCATTCTTCCAAATGCCTTAGATAAACTGAATTACATGTACCATTTATTTGATCTTTTATTGGTTTATCGTGTGCAAATCTATCACCATTAATCAGTTAAATGAAGAAGAAAAAAAAGATGTGTTTGTGAAACACTATGTCCCCTTGTGAGTGATTTTGACCCATATATTTGATCTTTGACCTTGAAGGATGACCTTGACCTTTCACCATTCAAAATGTGCAGCTCCATGAGATACACATGCATGCCAAATATGAAGTTGCTATCTTCAATATTGCAAAAGTTATGGCCAATGTTAAAGTTTGACGCAAACTTCAACTGAACCTGTAACAGGCCTCCCAAATGTAAAATTTGTGTGCATGCGCACTTGTAAATAGAAATCCCCTGCCAAGTTTATAATTACACATGTAAACAAAAGAGAGTTAACACTGTATTTTTATGATTACATTTTAGAAACAGTTAAAAAATATATACTGAACTCACAGGGATATATTTTTTTAATTAATTGAAATTCTCATTAGCAAAAGATTTAACAAGAGATGTGTTTGTCAGAAACACAATGCCCCCCTTTGAGCGATTTTGACCCATATATTTGACCCTTGACCGTGAAGGATGACCTTGACCTTTCACCACTCAAAATGCGCAGCTCCATGAGATGCATGTGCATGCCAAATATCAAGTTGCTATCTTCAATATTGCAAAAGTTATGACCAAGGTTAAAGCTTTAAGACAGACAGACAGACAGACAGAGTCACAGACAGAAGGACAGACAGGCCAAAAACAATATACCCCCTCTTCTTCGAAGAAGGGGGCATAAAAAGTTTTCTTTGGTTATTGATCCTCTTTGACTATTGGTCCTCCACCAGTTTGTAATGATGAGGAAATAAGAAAATCCCTGGCTTCCTTAGTGATTTTATCGTTGATATCATATAGGTCAATTCACTGAAAACTACTACAAAACAATTACATCAGCAACGAGGTCATCAAAAATCATGACAGGGCAGGAAAACTTCAGACAGTACTGGTTTTGTTATTGTTAATTACATAGGGACAGTTTGGACACTACTTTTTTGAGAAGAATCAGGGAGAACTTGAACAGAACTGTATCATTAGGGCGCTCTCATGATGAACACATTTACAAAAAGCTAGGTTTGTGTTACATCACACTGTATTTTTAGAAATGCAGTTTATCCATAGAATACTCTTCTTGAATAAAATACTCCATGTATCTTTACTTATTTAACCCTTTGCATGCTGGGAAATTTGTCGTCTTCTAAAATGTTGTCTGCTAAATTTCTAAAATTAGCATTTTCTTTGATTTTTTTTCAAAGAATACTATCAGAATAGCAAACAGTTTGGATCCCGATGAAACGCCAAGTTCTGTGGCGTCTCATCTGGATCCAAACTGTTTGCAAAGGCCTTCAAAATCCGGTTCCAGCGCTCAAAGGGTTAAACACACTATTTTAAACACATTTCATGAAGTTGATCCACATACACATTTGTCCAAGTTACTTGACTGTTAGAAATTACCCGGATTGATCATATTTAAATTTTCCATTGTAAAGTATATTTTCCAGATTTTTTAAATGTGTCCAAAAGTCCTCTTTATCCAGAGACCCAGCTGAAATGGAAGCAAGCATCTCCTTGCCGTGGTTACCGTGTGCGTGTGTGATGATAGCCAGGACCAGCAGCAACATGTTGTTATTGACGACCAGCCTGTTCACGTGCTCCACGATGTACTGCAGCAGACATTCAGACACTGCCTGCAGCAGCTCCTGGTAACGCACCGACTTCTCCTTCTTACTGGAACACGTACACAGGCACAGTGTTAGCAACTAAGTACACAGGGGTCTGATTTTTCCTCCTTTCAGCTGATTTCCTCCCTTTCCATGACAAACTTATTTTACAAATAGTTATAAACTTTGCTGGATCTATATAGAAATGAAGAGTTTAGTTGAATCCTGTAGGGGGGTAGGGCATTTTCCTCCTCTGAGGTTATCTTTAAATCAAAAACCTGGTACATATGAGGCTTGTAGCAAAATCCAACTAATCTAGGATGGCATTTTCTGCATTTTTTGGATTTACGCTTCAAAGAGACTTCCTTTCACCAGAAACAAGAGATGTGTTTGTCAGAAACACAATGCCCCCTACTGCACCGCTTTGATTTTTTTTTTTGACCTTTGACCTTGAAGGATGACCTTGACATTTCACCACTCAAAATGTGCAGCTCCATGAGATACACATGCATGCCAAATATCAAGTTGCTATCTTCAATATTGCAAAAGTTATGACCAATGTTAAAGTTTTCGGACGGACGGACAGACAGATGGACAGACTGACGGACAGTTCAACTGCTATATGCCACCCTACCGGGGGCATAAAAACACATTTAAGCCGTGTGTAACAATGGATAAGACTTTGTGGACTGCGCAGGCCAATCAGAGAAAAATTTGCCAGGACACTCCCTGGACATCAGGGGTAGCTACCCACATCCCTCATGAAGGGGAATTTTCGTGCTGTTTCTCTTTCATGTTTTTTTTTCTTCTTACTCTCTAATTACTACATGTATGCACTATATACATTGCTTTTTTCATAATTAAGTTTATTTGGTGACTAGATATTCTTGAAGATATAATATCATTAGATACTTCTTTCTTAAAAAAATAAATAAATAGAAAACAAAAAAAAATCTAGGGAGAATAAAAAAACAAAAACTGTTGATGGGGCTGATATTCGGCCCCAAAATATGCAGATCAAGGGCCCTGTGTGCTATCAGGGAGACTTGCCTGGTCAGACTCTGGTCCCCCTCCTGTAGGACCCGGACCATATCCGGGTGAAAGTGGTGAGGGTCCCTTGGGTTCAACAGGTACAGAAGCACCTTCCGGCCGTACTGGTTGTCGGCCACCTCCGATACACTCTTCAGCATTTCCTGTTTTATGAATACAATTCACATCTTTACATTCATTCAAGTTATTGCTGTTCAGCAGGGCTCCCCCTGGCTGAAAATTTTCTTAGCCAAAATTACCTTAAAACAAAGTAATTATTATCATTATGGTGATTTTATTAAGAAAAAGCTGTAGCGAAATACAGTTTTCTTGACCCAAATTTGCTAATTTGTAGCCATTGGCTTACTTGGCGAATGGCAGCACAAGCTATGTCTTGCAATATATTACAAATATATATGTAGTTTGTGCATTATCCAATCACCAATATATGGTACAGCAACGAATATTCCAATGTTCGAATATTTGAATTATAAAAATTATTCTTTTTTTTTTGCCATTTGAATACGCTTTTTTTTTGTTTATTGTTGTTTTTTATATAAATTACATAAACTGCAACTATTATTCTCTAATTACCAACGCTCCATGCCGCCTTACTTGTTCTCAAGTACAAAGCATAGGTGTCAAACTCGACCTTTCACCCTAATGTTGAGTTAAGGTGTTGACAGTCTGCTGTAACTTGTAATCCCATTGATAATAGTGTCAACTGACAAACTGATGTCTATTATCAAACGCATGAAGCACAATAAAGTTCCATTTCACATGCTTTTCTGTGACAATCGTTAATAATTTTTGAAACTTTAAGACTGTAAACAACTGTTCTTGCATATTTGTTATACCTGCACGTCAAAATGCTGCCATTTTTTAAAGTGAGTAATGTAAGATATCCATGGAGAAACTCGAGAGCCGTATGAAAATTCCATACTGACTGTAGGTCTGTTTGTTTGTCAACCTTTTGACTTGTAGGGTCTATGTTCGCAGACATTATTTATGAATATTATTAGATTATGAGGTATAATTATGTATATTATTGCACATTTTAACAAGATGTGTTTGTGAATCATTATGTCCCCTTAGTGCGATTTTGACTCATATATTTGACCTTTGACCTTGAAGGATGGCCTTGACATTGACCTTACACCACCAAACTAACACCAAAATGTGCAGCTCCACGAGATACACATGCATGCCAAATATCAAGTTGCTATGTTGAATATTGCAGAAGTTATGGCCAAAATGAGCGATTTTGACCCATATAATTGACCTTTGACCTTGAAGGATGACCTTGACCTTTCAGCACTCAAAATGTGCAGCTCCATGAGATACACATGCTTGCCAAATATCAAGTTGCTATGTTGAATATTGCAAAAGTTATGGCTAATGTTAAAGTTTGTGAAAACCAACAAACAAACCAACAAACGGACAGGGCAAAAACAATATGTCCCCCAGTATAGACTGGGGGACATAAAAATATCTTTGTAGAAGCTGGGTTCATAGCAAAGTATTATAAACTTTCAGATCTTTGTTCACATATGTTAACATGTATTGAATATGAGACAATCAAACATTCAATTACATCAATAACCATATTTGAATACCAATTTTACTACTCATTGCCATCCCTTAGTAATATAATATAAATACACACATACATAAAATTTGTTAGTGTTTGTACATCAAAATGAATGAAAAACAATAGTATTATACAATAGCTGGAGTACCGGTAAGTTACAATTCTTATGGTCAAACACAAGTAAGGTCTGAACAACCTGTAGTTTCCCACAAGGTAAGGTTAACAATTAATATTATTAGCACTTAACACCAGAAAAATATCTACTGCCTCACACAAATCAAACTGGACAAAGTTCTGTCCAGTGACCATGTCATATGCCTGAGCTGCGTTTTAGGGAAACTGGGCTTAATGCATTTGCGTTAAATGTCGTCCCGCATTCCACACAGGCTCATCAGCGATGACACTTTCCGCTTTTATGGCATTTTTTGTTTGACAAAAGTCCCTTCTAAAGGAAAAAACAGTTAAGGCGGAATGTGTTGTCCCTGATAAGGCTGTGCTGACTGCACAGGCTACTCTGGGACGACACTTTACGCACAGTCATTAAGCCCAGTTTTCCCAGGACGAGGCTCTCCCTGTACTCACATCAAGCAAGGCGACCTTCACGAGCTTGGTGTCGTCCACGCTGTCAAAGATGGCGAGCATCACAAGGTGGCCGAACTCCTCCTGGCAGATCTTCACCACGTTCCCCTTCAGGCTCTTGATCATGCACTTCCTGTCCTGCAAGGGGGGTAAGTTTGTTTGATATATTTGGAATAAATTTGATGCAAGTGGGGTAAGTTTGTTTGCTATATTTGTATGGAAGTGGGGTAAGTTTGTGTGCTATATTTGGATGCAAGTGGGGTAAGTTTGTTTGCTATATTTGGATGCAAGTTGGGTAAGTTTGTGTGCTATATTTGGATGCAAGTGGGGTAAATTTGTTTGATATATTTGGATGCAAATGGGGTAAGTTTGTGTGCTATATTTGGATGCAAGTGGGGTAAGTTTGTGTGCTTTATTTGGATCAAAGTAGGGTAAGTTTGTGTGCTATATTTGGATGCAAGTGGGGTAAGTTTGCTATATTTGGATGCAAGTGGGGTAAGTTTGTTTGCTATATTTGGATGCAAGTGGGGTAAGTTTGTTTGCTATATTTGGATGCAAGTGGGGTAAGTTTGTTTGCTAAATTGGGATTCAGGTGGGGTAAGTTTGTATGCTTTGTTTGGATGCAAGTGGGGTAGGTTTGTGTGCTATATTTGAGCATTGCTCTGTGAAAAGGGGATTTAATGCATGTGCCTGAAGTGTCCACCCAGCTAAGCCTCTGCAGTCAGCACAGGCTAATCGGGGACAACACTTTCCGCCTAAACTGGATTTTTGCTAAGAAGAGACTTTCTTTAAATGAAAAAATATCATAAAAGCGGAAAGTGTAATCCCTGATTAGCCTGTGCAAACTGCACAGGCTAAACTGGGACAACAATTTATGCACATGCATTAAGCCCCCTTTTCACACAGCGAGGCTAATTTGGATATTTTGCCATATTCAACAGTCATATCAGAGAAGTCAATTAACCTAATCAAGCATTTCCTGGGTAGGCTCGTTTTACCAGTTCCAAGTGCCCATATTTATTGCAAACTAACTGATAACTGACCCTTCTAGAATCAAAGGTAGAGGGAAGCTGGCCATAATTAAATGATTTCATGACCAATCACAATACAAGTTATGTGGCTTGGCCCAGAATCAAACCCGCCACCCTTGATTTGTAGCCTAGCACAAAGTGATTTTTGACTTGAAGCATTTATGCATGCATAACAGCCAAAACATCATGGCACAAGCTCACAATTTTAAAGATCAAATCATCACAAAATCAGAACTCCCAAAGTCGGCTGTGTTGCATGACTGGACATAACTAAAGTATGATAACTGCTCTTATTATGAGCTTGTTTTTATCTTCGAGAACTTGATTTTAGAGTAGCCAGTAAAACCCTGGGAATGGCCGCAATTTTTATCATATGAGCCTCACTCTGTGAAAAGGGGGTTTAATGAATGTGCGTAAAGTGTCGTTCCAGAATCAGGGACAACACTTTCCACCTAACCTGGATTTTCGTCAAGAACAGTTTTCCTTTAAACAAAAAAATACAATTTAAGAGGAAAGTTTTGTGTCTGATAAGCCTGTGTGGACAGCACAGGCTAATCTGAGACGACACTTTACACACATGCATTAAACCCCCTTTTCACAGAGCGCGTCTCATATGTTTTGTTATATACAATGATTGTCTGGTTCATAAGAAAAGTTTATATTTTGGGGGCATAGTAAAACAATAGATGTGTTTGTGAGAAACACAATGCCCCCTACTGTGCCACTTTGAAATAAAATTTCTATTTATCATTTGGCAGGTATAGAAATTATCTCCCTTGAAAGCTTGTTACTTCCCTTGGAGTTTGTTTTTGACCTTTGACCTTGAAGGATAACCTTGACCTTTCACCACTCAAAATGTGCAGCTCCATGAGATACACATGCATGCCAAATATCAAGTTGCTATCTTCAATATTGCAAAAGTTATGGCCAATGTTAAAGTTTGCGCAAACCAACCAACAGACCAACCAACAGACCAACCAACAGACAGGGCAAAAACAATATGTCCCCCAGTA